>CM057351.1:226061260-226253760 GCA_030015575.1 Agapanthus africanus
TAAAAGCAGTGGGAGGCATCGATTAGATAAGATAATAACCAATCTGATCTTTGCAAGAGCATTTCGCTGAGTGTATTCTTTTCTCTCTCCTAATGGCAGATACCGATGACGGGACTTAAGCTTCTTTTAGAGAAAAAGAAACTGACTGGACCAAATTATAAAGAATGGTTGAGGAACTTGAACATTGCCCTCACATATGATAAAGTATCATATGTCCTCACTACCAAAACCCCACCCGTCCCAGGACCTAAATCATCTGTTTCGGATAAGGAGATCCGAAAAACATGGGATATTGATTGCAAGAAGGCCACGTGCCTCGCGCTTGCTTCTATGGACAGTATCCATCAGAAACAGCACGAGAAGATGGATGTACAATCCATCATTCTTCATACAAAGGAGTTGTATGAAGAGCAATCTCGTACTTTACGATACGACGCATCTCGAAAGCTGTTTCAGATGCGGTTGGCCCTAGTGCATCAGTAGGAGACCATGTTTTGAAGATGATTGGTCTTATAGAAGAACTTGAGTAACTGGAATGGATTATAGATAATGAGCAATATACAGATATTGTTCTACAGTCTTTCTCCCCCGCCTTTGCTCCGTTCATAGTGAATTTCAATATGAACGATTTGGAGAAATCATTGCCTGAACTTCTCAATATGTTGAGAAATGCAGAGAGCAGGTTTAAAATAGCGAAAACTCCCGCTCTGCTTTATAGGCCATCTTCCTTTTCAGTCCCGAAAGCCAAGGCCAAGGGAAAGAAGAAGAAGAATCCCACCAAGCCGAGAGGTGGAGTTCAAAAGGCGAAAGTGAAAGACAAATCTGGGACCGCGGGAAGTGGAAAAGGAGAATGTTTTTACTGCCACAAGTCGGGACACTGGAAACGCAATTGTGCTTTGTACCTTGCATATCTCAAGAAGAAGAAGCATGATGATGCTTCCGCTTCAGGTGTGTTTGTAACTGAAAACTGTTTTTTATTAAACTCTACATCTTGGGTATTAGATACCGGTTCTGGTTCTTACATCTGTAATTGTATGCAGGGATTGAGAAACAGTAGACTTTTGAAGACTGGGGACCACACTCTACGGGTTGGAAATGGTTCCAATGTACGTGCTGTATCCGTAGGAGAGTATCATCTGGGGTTGCTTTCAGGATGTATTTTGGTTTTAAACCCTTGTTATTTTGTACCTGGTATGCTATGTAATATAATATCCGTATCTTTGTTGGACAATAAAGGATATCATTTTGTGTTGCAAAATAATGTTATGAATATTAACTTGAATCAACAGTTGATTGGGTATGGTACACTAAGTAAAGGAATTTACGTCCTAAACCAACACACGGTTTACGTCCTAAACCAACACACGGTATTCAATATACAACATACAAATAAAAGAAAGATTTCAGATATAAATGAATCTTTTCTTTGGCATTGTAGATTTGGTCATATTTAATGAAACAAGACTAAACAAGCTACATAAAGATGGATATTTAAAACTTTTTGAATATAAATCTTATGCGACTTGTCAGTCTTGTATAAAAGGTAAAATGACCAAAACTCCGTTTACAAGACACGGAGAGAGAGCTACTGAACTCTTAAGCCTCATACATAGTGATGTATGCGGACCAATGTCTACACATGCTAGAGGCGGTTTTTCATACTTCATCACTTTTACTGATGATTTCTCAAGATTTGGACACGTGTTTTTATTGAAGCATAAATCCAAAGCTTTCGAGAAATTCAAGGAGTACAAACTTGAAGTAGAAAAACAAACTGGCTCGAGTATCAAGAAACTTCGATCAGATCGAGGTGGAGAGTATTTAAGCACTGAGTTTTCAGACTTCTTAAAAGAGAATGGGATTCTCTCTCAGCTCACTCCTCCGTACACACCACAGCACAACGGTGTGTCAGAACGGAGGAATCGTACCCTATTGGATGTGGTATGGTCCATGATGAGTGATGCTGAGTTACCACTTTCCTTTTGGGGACATGCATTAGAGACATCAATTTATCTATTGAACAGGGTTCTATCAAAGACCGTGTCTACCACTCCATATGAGATGTGGTGTGGAAAGAGACCATCTCTTAAAAGAGTTAGGATATGGGGTTGTCCGGCTTATCTCAAAAAGCAGAATCCGGATAAACTCGAGACACGATTGGTCATGTGTACATTTGTGGGATATCCAAAACATTCATATAGATATCTTTTTTACCACAAGGAGGAACAAAAGGTGTTTGTTTCTCAACATGCCACATTTTTGGAAAATGAAATTTTTACAAATAGTACTGATGGCAATGCGGTAGAACTAGAAGAGGTTCTAGAGACACAAATTACTCAGGACAAATTGGTTGAATCTGATGTTGCAGTAGAACATCAAGAACCTAGCCGCTCCGGAGATTTAGTAGAACTTCTCGCCCACCGGAGAGATACTATGGTTTTCTCATTGATGGTGATAGAGAAGATTACATCATGGATGATGATGACCCTACTAGTTTTCAGCAAGCTATCACGAATGGTGACTTAGTGAAGTGGCTGGATGCCATGAGATCCGAAATGGAGTCCATGTATACCAACAAAGTATGGACTTTGGACGTTGCACCTCGTGGGATAAAACCCGTTGGGTGCAAATGGATCTTTAAGAGAAAGATTGGTGCAGATGGACAGGTAGAGACCTATAAAGCAAGGCTTGTAGCGAAAGGTTTTCGTCAAAGACCAGGACTGGACTATGATGAAACTTTCTCTCTAGTAGCAATGCTTAAATCCATTCGGATCCTATTTGCTATTGCCGCTCACTACGACTATGAAATCTGGCAGATGGACGTTAAAACTGCATTTCTAAATGGTGATTTAGAGGAATGCGTTTATATAGATCAACCAGAGGGCTTCATTGACAGTGGGAGCAGCGGGAAAGCATGTAGATTGCTTAAATCCATTTATGGATTAAAGCAGGCCTCACAGAGCTGGAACATCTGTTTTGATACAATCAAAGAGCTTGATTTTATCAAAAATATAGATGAACCATGCATTTATAAGAAGATTGTAGGGAGTACTGTCACATTCCTCGTATTGTACGTAGATGACATTCTCTTGATAGAAAATGATATTCCTATGCTATAATCGGTCAAATTATTCTTATCACAAAGGTTCTCCATGAAGGACCTGGGTGATGCCTCGTAGATTTTGGGCATAAGGATCTATAGAGATAGATCCAAGAGATTATTGGGATTGTCCCAATCAAAGTACATTGATACCATCCTAAAAAGGTTTAGTATGGAAGATTCCAAGCGTGGTGCCTTGCCCGCTTGCCATGGAATCACTCTCTCTAAGGACTTCTGTCCGAAGACTGATGAAGAGAGAGCTTGCATGAGCATTATACCCTACGCTTTAGCCGTATGATCTATAATGTATGCAATGTTATGTACTCGCCCTAATGTAGCTTATGCACTAGCTGTAGTAAGAAGGTATCAATCCAATCCAGGAGAGCAACACCGGATAGCCGTGTAGAACATTCTTAAGTACTTGCGAAGAACTAAAGAAATGTTCTTGGTGTATGGTAATGGGGATCTCCAAATGGAGGCCTTTACCGATTCCAGCTTCCAAAGTGATAAGGATGACAGTAAATCTATCTCAGAGTTTGTATTTACCCTCAATGGAGGGGCGGTATGTTGGAAGAGTTCCAAACAGGATACCGTTGCAGACTCCACGATGGAAACTGAGTATATTGCTGCAAATGATGCTGCCAAGGAAGCCTTCTGGATGAGGAAGTTCGTTGCGGAGCTAGGAATAGTTCCAACCATTATTGATCCAATACTATTGTATTGTGATAATAATGGAGCTATGGCGTTGGCCAAAGAACCCAGATCCCATCAAAAGTCCAGACACATCCTCAGGCGATATCATTTGATCCGGGAGATAGTTGATCGCCATGAGATCGAGATTCGGAGAGTAGATACAATGGATAACACCGCAGATCCACTTACCAAGGCACTTCCACAACCGCAATAAGAGCGACTTTTTGAGATGTTGGGTGTGAGATACGCCAATAATTGGCTTTAGTGCAAGTGGGAGATTGTTGGATATATGTATGCCCTAGAGGCCATTATATGTATAGTGGATGCTTGGACATATATATATGTATATTTTGATATATGACTTTCTTGCTCGACATGATAGTATGCTATCTGGTTTTACTTTATCTGACATATTTACTTGATACTGCTCATTTGATACATGTTGATAAAGCCCTAAGGATATTTGCTTGACTTCCATGGCTATGATGGAGATCATACTAGTGGGGCATGTGTAGTCTATAAGCATATCCTTAAATGTTCCTAGTCATAGGTATATCGAGACAGGGCATCGATATTCCAGAGTAGACTAGGGTGTATGTTTCTTGACCCATATGATGGGCGATAGATGATTCTATGTCCATTGGTGTTATGACATCGAAGATTGTATACGGGTGCTCAGTGGAGACTGGGTACACTGAACGGACTCACAGAGAATTCCTATATGGTATTATATCTATCGTCGGATAACAGTTCTCCGGTGACACTGGTACAGGTTAGTCTGTAGACCCGAGATCGTCATAGAGTCTTGTATGTTCTCCAACTGTACTTTGATTTCAACCCTACCGCGGCTCTACTGAGTCGTGCAAACAGGTGGATTTTGGGTATAGTCCCGAGACACATGGAGACAATGAGCGATAGGAGGCGTTTCTTCTCTCCCGGTATTGGGAGTTGATGTTGTGCAATGTGCTATTGGCTCTGACTTGAAGTCCCTGGCCAGGGCTGATGAGATTTACTGATAAGTGCTATCAGTAGTTTCTCGACCGGTCATAGACCAAATCGACATGACTTATTGAGTTATTAGGGCTCGGCGATTCCATCCCTAGACTTGATATGCAGCATATCAGACGAAGAGACCGGACTGTACGGTAAGTGTTGCCAATGGCTCGACGGGAGTTTTGACGGGTTTGCTTGTTTTTCTTCTGGTCGTTCAATACCCGGGTGGCCGTTACGTTTAGCTGACCGCTTGCGGCTTGTAGGTGTTTTGATATGATCATCACCTACTGCCAGCGTATTGACGAGTCTTAGAGTCCCACACAGGATTATTCTAGCTCAGGCAAAATGTTGTGGTGTGCATATGTGATATGCGCAGGAGCCCGATTAAATACGAATATGTGATACCGTATTTTAATCGGACGTTCGATATTGGTCGGGTCGCATTTGATGTGACCGATTTATTAAATTAAGTGTTGATTTAATATTATCTTTTAGCTCATTTTTAATTAACCCTTTTTCTTTTGGATGTATGCATGTATGTTCACACATACACATGATGATGTGCATGCACACATACATGTTCAGACCATAATATTGCATTTATCATTCCCCTATTCTTACCCTTTTTATAAATAAACAGGTACTCTTGACGCACGTTTGTTGCATATTACAGGTTACATGTTTCTGGAGCAAATACAGTGAAAAAGACACAAAACAACAGAGAAAGGGATTTTTGACCAACTATTAGACGGATCTTAGTCAAGCCCAGTTCACACAGGTGCAAGGCAACGAATGTCAAGGTGAAACGGTTAAAAAGCCCAATACAAGTCTTCACTGAAATATCTGGAGAAGAATAAGAAGCCCAACAGAGAAACTGCATATGGAAAAAGAAGCCCAAAGGTCCAGTGAACCAAGCCCAGAAAGATCAGTGCCCAATTCCCTTTATTGGCCGCAGAAGCGCGGCCAAACCCTACCTGGCGCCGCGCTTCCGCGGCCATTCAATACCCGTGTCGGTGGAATTCTTCTGTACTGTTTTGTCGGTGCATAAGTTGGGATTTTATGTGGGCAAATCAGTAATTGCGCATGTGCGAGACTCTGAAACCCTAATCCTCCTGTTTACTTATAAATTGTAATCTTAGATCTAAAAATTGTATGCCTCTTTTCAATAAATAAAATTCAGAAATTCTGGAAGTGACATTCAGATCTGTTCTTTATCGCTTGAAGGGAGCCATCACCATTAGTAAGTATTTTATTTCTGTTCTTTTAATTTAATGTTATTTCATCCCCTAATGAGCGAGTAGTCTCCTCGCTTGTTAGGGTTAGCCTTAGGGAAAGGGTTGAGAGATGAAATCTCTCACCCCTTTCAATGCCATATTAAACT
The DNA here is from genome assembly GCA_030015575.1 of Agapanthus africanus. Classification (NCBI taxonomy): domain Eukaryota; kingdom Viridiplantae; phylum Streptophyta; class Magnoliopsida; order Asparagales; family Amaryllidaceae; genus Agapanthus; species Agapanthus africanus. The sequence goes on from CM057351.1 coordinate 226,067,428, forward strand.
ATCCAATTAAGAACTCCATGCATGCGCGCACAACCGCTCCCTGCGGCACCCTACCCCTCGAGGTAACGGTGAACCGCAGTATAAAGGCCCGGTTGCGCGCATTTTCCATGGGGGTTCGGGTAATTAACGATAAAGGAAGGATACGAATCTAGAGGAAGAAGACATCTTCCCAAAAGAGTCGTATCCACCTTATCGATAATTATCTTAACACCTAATGGATCTAAAATACGGTATTGAAAGCGGTGAGGAAACATCAATCTTCAAAACTTCCTCTAAGCCTAACCCTAACAAGAATTTAAATTAGATTAATTAAGTTTTAGATCTAGATTTTTATAAAACCAAAACGACAAATATAATCAACTCGTTAAGTCACAATAAAGGAATTTACCCGTCTCTGTGGATCGACCCGCACTCACCGGCTAGCTGCGAAGCGACGCCGTTTCTGATTGCGGTAATTACTAGTTTTTGACACCAATCAAATGGCGCCGTTGCCGGGGACGGCGTAATCTTTCTTTTTGTGAATTTTCGGGTTGATATAAATTTTAAAAATTATAAAAATCTGAAAATATAAAAAATATAAAAAATAATCGAATTTTGATCTGTTTGAAGGGTTTATTTTTGAGTCTTGCAGGAATAGCGAAGATCTGAAATTTTACAGAGCGCAAATCAGAAAGTTACATATAAGAACAGAGAGGAACCATCATTACAGAGCAACACAACTTTTTCCAGCGGCTGAACCCACTCCCTGACCGCCCTTCCGCCGCAGAATAGGCCCTCAAGCCGCGGTTCCGCGCTCCGAAGGACACGTCAGCGCACCAACTTTTGTGGGTTTGTCTCTCTTTCTTCCCTCTGCAACCTAAAGTATATCTCTCTGTAAAAAGTTTTCTGCAGGAATTCTTTACGTAAAGAGTCTTTCTCCCCCTTCTAAATAATAGATTTTTGCAGGTTTCTTTGCGCCGCGCTAAAAATTGAAATTGCAAGTGAAATTTTATTTGTTTTGCATAATTTAACCGGACTCTAAGGGGCTATTTGACCAAATTCAGATTGGGTGGGGATTTCATCACCCTTCCCAGGACCCCAGAAAACACCTAAGCATTTTGCATCGACCACCTTAATTAAAAAAAGATTAGACTCAGACCTAAGGACAACGAGCTCAATAGGAAAAGGACTAGGGTAGGCATCGGCCGTTTATCCTAACCGACATTGCGGTGTCTAGGCTAGTGGTTATTAATTAGGCCCACTGTAGTGGTGGTTCCTTCCCACTTACCTGGCCGTATTTGTCCGTGAAGAGGCGGTTTGAGGTCTATTTCTAGCCCTAGTTAGGAGCTGTCTAGTAGACCTAGGCAACCCTAGATCTAGGTCTGATTGTGCATGTGTGGTTGACACATTGGTGTCACGAGTCCCGTTTCTAAAACATTTTTTTGCAAAACACGCACATAAATAAAAAAAAGAAAAAGAAAAACCTTTTAAAAACTTGCAACTTGCCGCTAAAGAAAACTTGCAAACTCACTTCCACCACTTCTTCTCACTGACGTTATCTTACCCCCACATTCTGTTTTTCTATTTTTTCCTGACTGCACTACCCTTTAGTGCATGTCATTTTGGACTAGGGATACTAACGCCCGATTAGTCCGTGATTCGTTGGTACCGACCGACGAACCTTTCGACGAACCCTTCGTCGACGTTCCCTCCATCTCCTTACCTCCATACTCAAATTCTTTCGAAGGTATGTCGGGACACGACCCCAACTATACCTTACCGACGGGAATCATTCCACCTCCGCCAGGTGCGAATAACCCGAATCTTCCGCCTGTTGTAGCGCCCGCACGAGTCGCGCTCCAGGATCTCTTCTACCCCGTCCGCACTTCCTTACCTACATGTCTTTCACCCCCACCGGCGAATGGGGATAATTTTGAAATAAAACCACACTTCATCAATATGCTGCCTAAGTTTCATGGTTTGGAATCCGAAGATGCATATATTTTCATAAATAAATTCCAAAACGTTTGCGCCATGTTGAAGACAACCCAATTAAGTGATGACGCAATAAGACTAAGGGTCATTCCTTTTACCTTATGTGACCTAGCCGAGAAGTGGCTATACAGCACCGCATCACATTCTATTAGAAATTGGGACGAGTTTGTAAGAGCTTTTCTAAAAAAATTCTATCCTCACCACAAAACTGCTAGAATCCGAAACGAAATTATACAATTTTCACAGCTTCCTTCCGAACCATTTTGGAAGTGCTTCGAAAGATTTAAAGACCTACTTGTTCAATGCCCTCATCATGGGATAGAAAAGTGGCAACTTTGCCAAACATTGTACGAGGGATTGAACGCAGCAACGAAGCAGTTGCTAGAAACAATATGTCAAGGTTATTTTCTTTCCAAGTCTAGCGACGAAGCTTGGCAGTTTCTTGAGGACCTAAGTGAGCAAACAATTCAATAGGAGAGTACCAAGACCACATCATCTTCTTCAGTTGGTCAATCTAGGGCAGGCATACATCAAATAGATATGTCGATAGCTATGAAGGCCGAGATGGCCTCACTTATGAAAAAGCTAGAAGCCATTGAGACAAAAATCTCATCGACTTCTCCTGCCCCTACTCTACCCACAAGAACTGTTTGTGCTTGTTGTTCTAACCCATCACATTTAACCGAAGAGTGCCCTTATAATACACCTATTCAAGGGCAGGATCAAGTCAATGCTGCATTCCAGCAAAGACAAAGAAATGATCCGTACTCTTCGACATACAATCAGGGGTGGAGGAGTCACCCAAATTTCGCTTGGAACCAAAATCAACAAGTCCAAGGGAATAACAATTTTCAAAGAGCTCCTCCACAACAACAACAAGCACCCTTACAAACTCAAATACAGCAACCTTTCCAACAACAACCTTATATAAATCAAACGAACAATTTGGTTCAACCTAATGATGATAAGGTTAGCTCGCTCGAGAAAAGTCTTGAAGCATTTCTCAAGCAAACTACAGAATCCGCAGCAAGATTTGAAAGTTATGTGCAATCTTTAATGAATAACAATGCCTCACACGATCAAAGTATCAAATCTATTGAGGCACAAATTGCACAATTAACTGCTGCGTTGAGCGAGAGAGAAAAGGGAAAGCTTCCATCTCAACCAATGCCTAATCCCGGTCACGCACAAAACGCATATCACAATCACAATGTAAATGCGGTGACCACGTTGAGATCCGGAAGAGAGTTGCAAAATAATGTGGAAACTAATGATGACATCCCCGCCGGTGGTTCTTCTTCCCCTTCTTCATTTTCTTCACTTCCTTCTTCACCTTTTTCTTTAGAGCCTATTCTCCACCCTTCACACGGCTCTACTTCTTCTGACTCGAACGGACCCATTTCTCACAACACGAACACATCTACACCGGGATCCGTTCCTAATCCACAGTCTGCCCCACAAACATTTGACTCACCTAATTTTCAAAATGCACCATTTCCAAACAGGTTGAGTCCTAGTAAACCAAATACACAAGTGGAGAAGATTGTGGAAATATTTAAACAGGTTAGCATAAATATACCTCTCTTGGATGCTATCCAACAAGTCCCTTCATACGCGAAAATCTTAAAGGGATTATGCACTTCAAAGAGAAAAGCATCTCAAGTACCCAAGAAAGTGCTAGTGGCTAGTGCAGTGAGCAATGCTATTAACCACCATCAAACCTTACCCCAAAAACGAAAGGACCCCGGCTGTCCTACGATTTCAATTACAATTGGGGATAAGAAAATTAATCAAGCACTTTTAGATCTTGGGTCTAGTGTTAACCTGATTCCTTACTCCGTGTACGAACAATTAGGGGTTGGAGAGTTGAAACCCACTCGTTGCACTCTCCAAATGGCTGATCGATCAATCACCTATCCAAGGGGTCAACTAGAGGATGTGTTGATCAAAGTCGGGGAATTCATATTCCCCGTTGATTTTATCGTCATGGATACACAACCTGTTGCCAACCCAATAAACCAAATTCCGGTGATTCTTGGTCGACCATTCTTGGCCACTTCCAATGCAGTAATAAATTGTCGCAATGGCTCCATGACTCTATCCTTCGGAAAGAGGTCTAGTGAGTTCAATATTTATAAGATGGGAAGTCTGCCCCACATGCCTAAAACAAGTACACGAGAAGTTTGCTCTATTCACGAAATCACGCAGGAGGACTGCGAGCTTGAAAGATTTCTATTTGATGAAAGCAGTTTTGACGCCACTAATGCGTCCCTCCTTGAGCCTAATACCATTGACACAACCGATGTTGATTATGAATGTTTCATTTTTTTGGATGATGACGACTCACAGCCCGAATATGAGTCGTTTGAATTTTTGGATGAGTCAGTCGAACCATCCGAATCGGTTGTTTGCAGTGATTTCGAACCTGTGTTAGAGTCCTTTGAGTTCGAGGTAGATTCCGCAATGGTTCTTTCGCCTCAGAAATTCGAACTCATGCCCTTGCCATCTCACCGTAGATATGCTTACATATGTGAGAACGCTATTTTAAAAGTCTTACAAGATAGGCGGCAAGTTTTCAGTTGTACTATGGCGGACATCGAGGAGATCAGATCCCTCATAAGTGAATATCATACACAATTGATGGATGATGCCATGTCAATAGAGGACCCACAGGAACATTTTGGGGGTGTTGTGGTGAGTCAACTTCCTCCCTTAGAAGTTGAAATACCCCCCTTTCTTTTAATAAGGTACGAGAATGCCAACACTCCACTGATTGCTGATCATTCGCATTCTCGTTTCGATGCATCACCATCACCTGTATATTTCCCTCCACACCTCCCATACCACTACCTCTATCTTCCCAAATTCTTTGCGGACCACCACAACTTATTTTTCCACCAACCAATATCCTTTACTAATAAATTTTTCAAATGGTTGGTGTTGACTTTTGGCCGATGCAAAGTTTGGCAGTAATGACTAATATAGTTTAAATGAAGTTTGGGGGAGGGCCTTTTTGTACATATTTTTGTTTTTCTTAAATAAAATATAAAAATTATAAATAAATAAACAGGGGAGTGCCGGTATTTTGACCCTCTTGGTTTAGCATGACAGTGAGGACACTGTCAAGTTCAAGTTTGGGGGTATGCTCGGTACGTCTTCTTCCTTCGCATTCATTTGTACATATCTTTGCATTTGCATACTTATTTGAAAACCCATAAAAATTTGAAAAATTTCAAAAATTATAAAAATTAATGTATTCAATTTTGGCTTATTTGACGTGAGTTTGACAAATAGGTTAACTGGTTAGGAACAACTAGATCTTAGACTTAGTAAATTAAAAACCCTAAAAATAACCTTCCTTAAAGTTTAACAGTAGAAAGTATATGCCTTGTAGTTTATTTAGAAATAGGCATATTTTGGGATCACTTCTTGGGCTAAGTCGAAACAAGGGAAGAGTATTGAAGTTCTTATTAGAGTATAAGTTTGAAAAATAGTTCCTAGCTTAAGTCTAGATTCTGAAAACGTATACCCTACAATTTGCACAATCACGCACCTTGAAACTTGGAATAGTAGAAGAGACTTTGAAAGGCTCTTGTCTAAAGTCCTTAGTATGAAAAAGTGTGAATAAAAAAAAATGGACACTGGTTTTTGTGATTACTTAAGGCTGCAAAAAAATAGAAAAATATTTAGCAAGGGTGCTTTATCACCTAGTGCCTTAGACCAACTGGTTTGGGAGTCACTGCTAAAACCTTGGGTGTTGCAAAGACTAGGAAGTATGCTTTAAAGTGCAAACGCATTTTGTAATCGGTCGTTGGTACCTCAAGAAGTATTAACGGTCGCATGAAGGATGTGTAAGCAAATTTCATTTAAATTCACCACTAATTAGTACTTTGGACAACGGACAAGGAGTTGATTGCTTAATTTGAATTTCCAAGTGTAGGGGTGATCTATACACACACGTAGGAGTATGTGATTGGAATTTAGATGAGAGAAAGGAATGAAGAATAGAACTTGTATCTTTAATAGAGTTGATAGAAATTCCTAAGTGGAGATGTAACCCTAGAAGGAAAACTTAAGAGATACCGAAAGCTAAGTAGGTCTACATAACATATATAATCTTAAGTTAAATAATGAGGAAGCGTGAAGAATATGGGTGGATAATTTACAAGTAGAAGATAATAGAATTCCTTATTAGAAGACCTAATTGGAGAACAAAAGTTAATGGGCTGAATTGATAGGATTTTGTGGGTAGTATCCGCTGAAAACCCTCAGGAGACAACACTCCTCCTACTGGGGACACCTAGAGGTTTAACGGCTTGTTGCACGTGCTCAGTGCAATCGCGTTTCCCTGCGAAAGTGCGGTTAGGATTTTTTTAGAGAATAAAAAAATAAGTTTGCTCGAGGACGAGCAAAAGGTAAGTTTGGGGGTATTTGTTCAGACCATAATATTGCATTTATCATTCCCCTATTCTTACCCTTTTTATAAATAAACATGTACTCTTGACGCACGTTTGTTGCATATTACAGGTTACAGGTTTCTGGAGCAAATACAGTGAAAAAGACACAAAACAACAGAGAAAGGGATTTTTTACCAACTATTAGACGGATCTTAGTCAAGCCCAGTTCACACAGGTGCAAGGCAACGAATGTCAAGGTGAAACGGTTAAAAAGCCCAATACAAGTCTTCACTGAAATATCTGGAGAAGAATAAGAAGCCCAACAGAGAAACTGCATATGGAAAAAGAAGCCCAAAGGTCCAGTGAACCAAGCCCAGAAAGATCAGTGCCCAATTCCCTTTATTGGCCGCGGAAGCGCGGCCAAACCCTATCTGGCGCCGCGCTTCCGCGGCCATTCAATACCCGTGTCGGTGGAATTCTTCTGTACTGTTTTGTCGGTGCATAAGTTGGGATTTTATGTGGGCAAATCAGTAATTGCGCATGTGCGAGACTCTGAAACCCTAATCCTCCTGTTTACTTATAAATTGTAATCTTAGATCTAAAAATTGTATGCCTCTTTTCAATAAATAAAATTCAGAAATTCTGGAAGTGACATTCAGATCTGTTCTTTATCGCTTGAAGGGAGCCATCACCATTAGTAAGTATTTTATTTCTGTTCTTTTAATTTAATGTTATTTCATCCCCTAATGAGCGAGTAGTCTCCTCGCTTGTTAGGGTTAGCCTTAGGGAAAGGGTTGAGAGATGAAATCTCTCACCCCTTTCAATGCCATATTAAACTATCCAATTAAGAACTCCATGCATGCGCGCACAACCGCTCCCTGCGGCACCCTACCCCTCGAGGTAACGGTGAACCGCAGTATAAAGGCCCGGTTGCGCGCGTTTTCCATGGGGGTTCGGGTAATTAACGATAAAGGAAGGATACGAATCTAGAGGAAGAAGACATCTTCCCAAAAGAGTCGTATCCACCTTATCGATAATTATCTTAACACCTAATGGATCTAAAATACGGTATTGAAAGCGGTGAGGAAACATCAATCTCCAAAACTTCCTCTAAGCCTAACCCTAACAAGAATTTAAATTAGATTAATTAAGTTTTAGATCTAGATTTTTATAAAACCAAAACAACAAATATAATCAACTCGTTAAGTCACAATAAAGGAATTTACCCGTCTCTGTGGATCGACCCGCACTCACCGGCTAGCTGCGAAGCGACGCCGTTTCTGATTGCGGTAATTACTAGTTTTTGACACCAATCAATACACACATACATATGTGTCATGGTTGATAATACAAAGGAGATGGCAATATAAGACTCACATGGTTGATAAATATCTAGATTTTTGTTAATGATTTAAAGGAAAAAGGAAATTAGCATAATGACTCATTTTCTACACACTTCTTCTTTGACCATTGACTTTAACCATGGTTTAATTTCCTTTGTTCTTTAACCCATCTACAAAATATCTAGATATTTAGTTAACTATAGTTATATTTGAGAATGTCTCATATATATTCTTTTCTTTTTCTTTTTAGAAATAAGTTTTTCATTATTATTCACAAAATCTTTTGCCATCTTCATCTTCCTCCTTCTCCAAGCTCCCTTGAGTTTTGTTTTGAGTGAGGAACTTAAAAAGAAAAGGTTTTTAAGTGAGTTTACAAACCACACAACCATTCTACACTACCCTAGCCCTTTAGTGTAGAGTGTTTGCTTCATTTTGTGAAACTAAGAGCTTGATCTAGGAATCTCCAGATGGATCATCGTAGACGACGAAGGACCTCGAGTGGAGTCGTTCCAAACCTTTTGCAAAGCCGTAGGAGTCCTAAAGACCGAAGGAGTTGGCTATAAAGGTTGTATTTCCTTTTCCTTCAGTTTAGACTTCACATAATGATATTATTACCCTAATCTCTAGTTATGATTCGTAGTTCGTTTGTAATAGCCCTCTTTAAAATGAAAGTTCACTACTTTATGATGTTGTAACCCAACTAGAGGCGCTACTACACACTAACACCGGTCACGTGCCATATTTGGGTCGTGACACTTTTTGTTCCTCAGAGGTGCTCACATGGGAACACGTGATCTGTTGTTATAGCATTATACACTAATCGTTTCTTTTATTTGCGTGGAGATCTTGATCTGAGTTTTCATAATTTCAGGCCCTTTTGTTTTATAAGAATTAAATTCTTATGCAGGGTTAAACCCCAGTTTTATCAGAGGAATTAAATTCCTATATCTTTTGGAAAAATTAAATTCTTCAAATTTAGTTCTTTCCTCTAAGATTTATGACCGCATAACAGAATCTCCCCGATGAGAATTAAATTCTCAACTTATGGGGAGATCTGTTTCTGCAGAGCTCAACCAGAGGAAGAACTAAGTTCTTTGTTTGGAAGAGTTAAACTCTTGTAAGAGGAGATAAAATGATCTCTAGGTCTTTTTTCTTACCTAAGATTTCTTTTCTTCGAAGAGAACTCTTCTTTTCTTCTTTTTTTCTTTTTTCAAATCTTATGTGGGGGTTTCCTCTGTGCAAAACTTGAAGTCTTGGCTCATTTATATAGTAGTGGCAAGTTTGTTGATTTAGTTAAGGAAATCTCTCATTGAGAGATTTTTTAATTGATTCGGGGATTTTATCCGCCGTTGGATTTTTGATCCAAGAATTTCTGTTTTACAGAAGATATTTTTCTTGTTTTTAATAAGATTGGGAAAATATTTTCTCATACAGAGCTTATTCTGTAGCTTGGTGATTTTTAATCGCCATTGGATCTTTAATCCAACGGTACTCTGTTTTACAGAGCGTAATCTTTTTGTTTAGAAAGATTGGAGAAATATTTTCCCATACAGAGCTTATTCTGTAGCTTAGTGATTATTAATCACCATTGGATCTTTAATCCAACGGAGCTCTGTTTTTACAGAGCGAAATCTTTCTTGTTTAGAAAGATCTAAGAAAATATTTTCCAAATAGTGTTTTGATCCTTCTTATTTAGAATTTAATTCTATCGGTTCAGAAGGCATTAGGAACCTTCACGCGTAGCAAATGACCCCCCATGGCATTAAACTGGTTTGCTCATATGCATCAGTCCCAGAGAAAGGCATCACGTGTTGGCACGTGAGCTGATGTTCAGGAATATCACGTGTGGCACGTGACTCCCACGAAATTAAGCTCAAGAAAGAGCATCACGTGCTGACACGTGAGCTTCTTTGGCATGGTATTTATTTTAGGAAGGCGCATATATACTTTGTATATAGATGCTCACGTGCCTGCACGTGAGGCTCAATTTTAGCCTTATTTGTTAAGCGCAATGCCTATAATCTTTGCTCCAAGGCGCATTACGTGTGGGCACGTGATACTCCATTTGGGGAATTTTTCCCATCGCTTTTTATTTATTATTTATTTTTTATAAGGGAATAATGTCCTAACCTAGAGAAATTATCCGTAAAAGTAATGAAATAGGAATAACCACTTCGTGCATATATAAATATTGGACTACACACGTCGTTGTGTATGAGTCCTAAGAGCTCGCTCGCTGTTACTCCGTGTCCAGTGAACGGAGTCTTTGTCATCTTTCCTATGAGACAAGATTGATAAGTTGCATAAGACTGATATTCGAACAGATCCAAATATCCCTCTCTATTTAACTTCGTCAACCGTGTTTCATTGATGTGACCCAGTATACAATACTTTAAGAGAGCCTTAATTAATTCTGGAGTCTTTCTTTTAAGTGTGTTTTGGACATTGAAAACCTGAGCTTGATTCAATATATACTGTCCTCTAGTGTACCTGACCCAATCAAACTTTGATTTAGGTGGATGTGAACCACATCGCTTACAAACTAGACTTGGTACACACAAACAAATACGTAGAATCAATATCTGCCCACTTGTCAATTCTAGGTGATATACCCTACGGATACAGCGTCCACACCCATTCCGTTAGTAAATCTGAGAGTCATATCACCTGCCGTGATAACTCTACGGTTTCTCAAAACCTGTAATGAATTACATATAAGAAATCCTGATCTGGTATCTTGTACCCAGGAAGTAGAGTTAATTGACAGACTGTTTTCAATCACAAATACACCCGAAGTCGAAGCCACAACGTGCATCGTATCCTGGATTCTGGCTTTCTAAGCCCTGCATCTTTTCTGCTAATGCCCTTTCCCGTAACAATAGGAACATCCTTCCTTCTCTACTATTATCCCCGAAACTTTTGCCCTACCCTTTTCTTCTACCTTACCAACACCGCCTATCGACTTTGTGGAATTCTTCTTCTTCTCACCCTTGGCATCCGCCTTAGATCCAGAAGAGGAAGATTCCCCAATAAGCAGAACGGGTGTCTCCCTGGTTTCTTTCAGGGTGCCCTTAACTGGAAGTATAACTTTCTTCCCCTGGACGTAAGTAGGAGGTAGGGACTGTAAAATCAAGTCAGCATATGACTCGTTCTCCAACGTGGTCTCCAGGTCCGTGAGCTTTTTAATATAGCTAATCATTGTAGGGACATGGTCCTCTAAAGATGATCCGACAGCCAACCTCGCTTGAAGCAATTCCTTCGAGGTATCATATCTTGCGATACGAGATTGCTATCCATATAAAAATTTGTTATGGAGGAAGATAGAAATTAAGTCCATCTTCTCGTACTGCCTCTGGTATACACTATCAACTGAGGCCAACATGAGGCACTTGGCAATCGCACAGTCTTTTTCCCTTGTCTTACGGATATCAATATCCGCGACGGTGGAAACTGGACCTGGGACGGCGGGGGATATGAGTAGTAATGAGGTGGTCCAGCTTGTCATAGGTAATGGACATCTGGACAAACTTTTGCCAGTCACTATAATATAACTCAGTCATTTTATTATCTATCTATAACCTAATTTGGTCACCCAGTCGCTGCAATTTAGGAGAGAGAGAAGAAAACACTCAGTATGATGCTCTTACAAGTTTAGATTGGTTTTTAATTTATCTAAACAGGATGGCTCCCACTGTTTCTCGAATCCTTCCTCAAACCATAAAAGAAGAATTAGTTAGGATTGATCTCACCATACAATATTTGTTTAACCGTTCGGCCAGGCTAGTGTCGGTACTTCGAAGGAGGTTTTATGACGCTTTCGTGAAGTTTCTTAATTAAAAAACCTCTTTTCCCTGGAGGCGTAGCCCCGCTAACACTATTCTAGACACCTACTTGGTTTATAGCATTGATCGTTAAGTGAAGAATCTCCCGAGGAGTAGCGGATACTCACGGTAGGATCAGGATCCAAATATCATTGTGTGATAATCCTGAAGGTATCCTACCAATATTTTCACACTCCAAATGGTATGCAGCACTGGCAAGTTTCAGTTTCTTTAGAAACCCCCGATGTGGATTTTTGCCCCATGCTCTTATGACCTTGATGTTGGGTTTCTTAGCACGACAGCAAGGTTTCGGGAGGCACCATCCATGCCGTTTTCAAAAATTTGCCATGCTAAATAACCCAAACCCTACAATCTTAACTAGAGAATTAGACGATACAATAGTGTAAAAAACTTTACATCAAGTGAATAAGGAATACAACTTTTGTAGACCGGTTCTTCACTTCACATGCTCCGTGTAGTAGTCTCGCGACTCCACTAGGCTCCACTTGAGGCTTTGGACGAGCTTCCTCCGATGACCTTCGTGCCGAAGATGATCCACGCGAAGTCCCTCCAACTCAAGCTACCTCTACACTAAACTCTTTAGCGTAGGAAACACGCTACACTCGATCGCTAGTCAAGTGTAGGATAGTGAAGTAGGGGATGTTAAAAGCTCACAAGTTTATGTTCAAACTTCATGGTTCACATCACATGTGAGGGTTGTAGCTTGAACCATGACATGAGGAGGAATAAGAAGCTAGAGAGCAACCATGGAAGCAACTCAAGAAAAAGGCTAAGTATTTTGAATGAAGCAAGAATGAATGGCAACTATTGACCCCTCACTCATTCAAGCATGGAATTATACAATATAAAATTGTAATCATGCTTGAATAGTGAGTCAAGATGAATAAACAAAAGTAAATCCCATGCTTGCAACCATGCTCTCATTTTCCACCTCATTTCTATTTTCACAAAATAGAAATTCATATGCCATGCTTATATATATATATATATATATATATATATATATATATATATATATATATATATAATGAAGAATAATTAGTGAGCTAATCATATTAGTTAAGATATAATTATATCACATATAATATATATCACATTATTAAATCAACACTTGATTTAATAATCCGGTTATATCACATATGACCGACTAATATCAATTATCTGTATATCATACTATCAAATCAACACTTGATTCGACAATCTGGTTATATCACATATAACCGAACCGATAACAGATAACTACCATATTACAATACGGTATCACATACACAAATTTAATCAGGCCCACACACATATCACATATGTGTCCAACTTCGTTTCGCTTGAACCAGGGAACTTCTGAGTGGGACTCTAAAGACTCGTCAATAAACCAGCAGTAGGTGATGATCACATCAGTCACCTACAAGCCGTCAGCGGTACTAGCTGAACGTAACGGCTACCCGGGTATTGAGCGATATGAAGATCAACAAGCAAGCCCGTCCACAGTCTCCATGAAGCCTATCGGTAACACTACCGTTGTAACGTTTTGAAAATCGTTTCGGTGAAATTTCGAAAAAACGGTAAAATAAGGGGGTTTTCTGAAAAAAAAGTCAAAATACAAATATCTTATTATAAAAATTAAATATACATATTCTAGCTATGTAATTTCTAGTATTTGGTGTTTATTGACCCACTGGTGAAATTTCAAATTTTCTGAAAAATTTTCCGAAATTAATTATTTTAATATTATTTTAAGCCGTCACTATTACATTTAATTGGTGATAAATACAAATTGGAACGGGTGAAGTTAACAAAGTGAACCATGACATGTTGGAATCATAGTTTATAACAGGTTTTAATTGGAAACTTGTCTCAAAGTTCTAGTTAGTTTTATTCTAAGTAGATAATAAAAGAAAAATAAATTAATATAGGTAATAATGAAGCTTTCTACAATTAACCACACATACCCACACTCTCTTTCCCCACTTCTTGGCCGGCCTTGCTACAGTGCACCCCCACCCCTCACTTCACAACTTCATTCTCCTCAAATTTAAAAGTAAAAAAATGAAGAAAAGATTAAAGAATTGATTTAAATGAGGTATGGTGTGAGGTGATTGAAGTATGGGCCTTCTTTTCTTTGACTTGGAATTCTTTACTACACTCAAACCTCACTCTCTCCCCTCACCTTGCTGCTGGCCGAGCATGGAAGCCCCCCAAATCCCCATTTTTCCCACTCCCGTTTTCATGAAAATCCTATAAGATTCATCCCAAAAAAAATGCTAAACCTCACCAATTCTTTACTTAACCTTCATCCAATTTTCCTTGGCCATTCAAGCGAGGATTTTGGGAGTAAGAGAGCATTTTGGAATGGTTAAGTTGCAAGCTAGATTTAAGGTTTGTGAGGTATAATTCCTAACTAAATTGTTAATGAGTTGCTAATTACTTCATTTTGTTTAATTTGGGTTCTAGCTCCAATCTTGAAATTATAGAAAAGGGAAATTGTTACCAAGTGAGGGTTTTTATCATTGATCATGGTTTAATGGTGTAGCTATCATGCTAAGCTATAGAAAAATTAATCTAGTTGTTAATTTCCAAATTTGTAACATTTAAAATGTCCAAACTAAGCATTTTTGCTAACTAGGTTTAGTGAAATACATATATATTTGAGATTAAAATCTAATTAGGGTATTCATGGCATTATTAACATTTTAAAGTGTAGTTTAATACTTTAGTTCATGCAAATCAAAGCTAGATTGTAGTTTGTGTATTTTTGCTATAAAATTGTTAAAATTTAGGTATTTTGTAAACTAGAATTTTAGGGTTTTTGGAATTTAACGAGATTAAATTATGTGAATTGTTTTTATGACTTATTTAAGATATTTAGTGAATATTGTGGCCGCTAGATTCGTTTATAAATCAAGTTTTGTACTAAAACGGTGATTTGTGCTTGCTAGATTTTCGGAAAAATGACCTTTTAAGTGAAATTGGAGTTTTTGTGAATTTTAAGCTATTTTATATTATAATTAGTGCTTGTAATTGTACAAATGAGTGTGTTGGGGGCTTTCTCGATGGTTTGGCGTTTGTACGCCGACGTCGAGGGTTTTTGGGTTGGTTTGTGAAAGCAACCATAGGTTTTGACCTATGTGGGATTCGTGTGTCGTTTTGGTCATGAGTCAGATTTTAATGCGCTATGGTGCGTTATGATATGTAGGTACCCCATGTGGACTTCGAGACGAGAAGCAAGTGCGTGGCGACGTCAGCACCGGCGAGCGAGGACCAGGTGAGTAGATTTATATCTACGGGGAGAAGTCGGGTGGATGGCGTATAGCACCCCCGCAGTCCGTGGTGGTGTGTACGGATGCGTATACACACCAACAATTATTATATGTTATTTGGGATCAATAAAAATGTTTAGGATGGATATTGGGGTGTTGGATTATTGTAGTGTTGTGAACCCTAGGGTAGTGTTGCACTACACGTACACACATACATACTTGCATACATTCCTATTTATATATGCTCAGGGGATTCTTTATAGTTATGTGTTCACATGGGTATGGGACTATGTGTTCACATACGGAGTTGAGGATGATACTTGGGATTGAGCTGAGTCGATGGGATTTGTGTTGAGGTTGCGATATCGGTTTGTACGAGATTGTCGATCAGTAGTCAGATCATGAGTATATTGAGGATATCAGTATTATACTAGACCTAGGTCAGTACCTTAGACTATGATCTTTGATAAAGAGGATACCGGATGAGTAGTGTGATGAATATGATATTGACCTGTACCCAGATTTGGGGATGCCGTACGAAGGATTTACGTACGAGCTATATCTTGATGATTGATCCGCACTCGTGACTTGGGATGTCTGATTGTAGATATGGTATCGGATATGATATTATTAAGGCGGGATCATCGACTAATATATATACAGGTATGTATATGGATCGACTCGGATGTTAGGCAGTTTCCTTACCTGTAGTCCAGCTTGTTAGCTTAGCCCCTTAGTTTAGTTTAGTTGTTAGATTAGATTCGATTCTTACCTATTTAAAAAACTAACGAATCGTGGGTATTTTAAAAGACAGCCCAAGGGATTCTACGGATATTTCAAAAGACGTATCTTTTCATAAAAACACCGTAGCTTCTATTTTCAAAACTCCATGATTCGTGTTATTTCAAAAGGCACCATTTGTAGGACTTATATTAGATTAATGCGTGTTAGTTACAGTTGCGTCTAGTATTCAGCTCCCGCTTATTATTGTGGTTCGCTTCGCATCGCATACTTATGCTATAATTTCTTATTGCAATGGTGATATCATATTGTTAGGACACCAGCACCGTTACCGATGATGCGTATGTACCACGTAAACTTACTTGCCGGCTCACACACATCTTCATCGGTAATTGCCATGTCACGTACACCTTAGAAATATTATTGCTTGACATAGCCTGTTAGCTAATAGTTAGACATGATATTAGTGTACTTACCTTATATGTTAGTTTAGATATTGTAGTTATTACCTGCTATTTCATGCATACTGTTATTCATTGTTATGCCGCATTCATGGATTCTCATGCATATATTCACTATTTTACGTGTTATTGAGGTTTTGGATTCGGATTTCCATGAGATTTTCTGGATTTGGAAGAAAACCGCAAAAACATAAATAAACCTTTCTCTCTTTTAAAATAAAAAGTGCGGTTTTCCCATGATGTATGAGTCGTCCACCATGAGTTTGCTGATGGATTTCGAGACCCGATTCGAGAAGATGGATGAACCTTTTCGGATACATGGTGGACCCGGTAAGGTACCCCGGGCAAGAAGCGCGTGATGATGACGATGTGAGCCTGGCAGGGGAGCACTACCTACCGGTGATTTTACCCGACGCGTCGGATATCCGGAGGATACCGTCGTGGTCTTGAGATGGATGGTAGGGGCCGGTCTGGACTGACGGCGCCCTAGATTTTGAGACTGTGATATTGAGATTTCGAGATATTGAGGTACAGAGACTATGCTACAGAGATATCGAGATATTGGGATTACGTTTTGTGCCGATGCTAGGCACTGTTTTATGCTGATTTCATTATGATACCTCATTTTAAAAATACAAAGGAAATCTCACTAAATTATGAAAACAGTTCTTCATTTACATGTATTCTGTTTTCATGCATTCATACCTCATTCATATGATATATTGCTACCTGAGGCACTGACACGGGCACATGAGATTACACTCGGGTTAGATATTTACCCTAGCCTTGTTATAGGTTGCATGTTATTCTTATATTTGAGGATATATTATGATCATTGACTTAGGATTGCGTTATTTATGCGATTTCTTTTCGTAGATGTTTTTCTATTCACGAGTTGGCAACTCACCCCCGTTGTGCCCCGGTTTCTTGCAGGTTTGCCGTACAGGTTTCATTACGGCTTTGCGGGCATAGTTTCCTTCGGGTGATTTGCTAGTAGGTGGGTTTACTTGTATCGTACCCCCATTATATATCTTGTATATCATTATTCTGTTGTATCTAGAAGTTCCATCAACCAAACAAGTATTTATTTGAGTTAGAGACCAGTGATGTTTATTCTTTCGACCTTAGAGTCGCGCGTTGTATTTCTGTGGATTTCTTGTGGTTTTGAGTTTCCTTTGAGTTTTGATCCTCGCCGTTGGCGTTGTATATTATATTGCTTGTGTGGTTGTGGCCGTCGATTGACGAAGAGTTAGCTCCCGCTTGGGGATGCCTTTTTATTGATTTCGTATACTATTCATGTTGTATCCCATTTGGGGGCCAGTATTTACAAAGGAGACTCTGCCGAAATTTTCAGGAAATTTTTGATGTTTTTAAAAACCGCATAATTCGGCTTATGCTATTGAAACTACTTGCTTTAAGTTGGTTTTTCCTGCACTCTACATCTTTTCTTGGTTTGGATTTCTGGGTTTTCGGTTTACTTAGATTACGTACGCCTCGAGACGTTCGTAGTTTAAGTGCCGGTCATGTTCCGTACTTTCGGGTCGTGACAAAGTTGGTATCAGAGCGTTAGGTTTTACCTTCGGAGCGTAGGATGGCCCTTGGTTGATGGAATATGTGACTAAAGTAGAGTGACGTACTGTGGGTATGTTCCGCGGCATACTTACGATACGCTACTCCACTTAAGAAGCCTTAGGATGTACATTTCTTTTCTCAGTATTATATTCATTCCGATCTAGCCTCATCAGTACCAGTTATGGTTTTGCTGCCATGATTATGGGCAGGGAGAGCTACAGCTAGAGTTATGGTCAGCACGAGCTCGTCACGAACGAGGACTGACCAGGGCGAAATTCCGGCGACACACGATTGCGGAGATGTGTCTTTTTACTGTGTTTCCGCACCATGAGCGTTTGGCGGATCGCCTTTATGAGATTACTCGGATGTGCTGATCGACACTAGAGGATTGAGCCAATGATAGAGGCCAGCCAGATTTTGATGACCGTTGGTGTATTGCTTATTCATGATGGTCGAGGCACTGTTCAGCGTGCAGATGAGCGAGCCAGCTATTGCTGCGAACGACGAGATATCGCCCCAGATGCTGGAGCTATTGCAGTACGAGTTGTACTAAGAGATGATAGAAGGTCGCTAGTCAACGAGGATGGATGACTAGGACATGTGGGTCGTTCGCCTACCCCGATGCGAGGTCATCAGATAGACTGATTCCAGCTAGAGACGACTTCACACGGAGACGTTGAGAGTCGACAGAGACGATCGAATGTCAGAAACCTATTATTCCAAGTTTAAAGTAGTCAGAAAGACATGCAGGCAATTCTATGGTCCCTCTAGAAGAATGAAACCCTAACTCGACATAATGACCGTGTGAAAGCCTTTGAACCTTCGGGTTTGCGACAGTTCCGCGGCGCCATTAGTGAGGCTTGGGTTTGCCCTTCTACGGCTGGACCACCGATGCTGTGGTATGTACTCGATACTATTAAACTGTGCCCAAGATGTTGAGCTCTTGGGGGATGATGAGGTTTTGACGACTCGATCGGATGGCTCGACTTAATTCGGATGCTAGGTGGTGAGATGCATTTCTTGGGAGACTCCCGATACGAGGATAGCCGTTGGAGCTCAGTCCATGCAGCCGCGACGAGACGAGTCCAAAGCAGACGACATTAGAGAAAAGTGAAGTAAGAGGTTCGTACCAGATCTAGATGAGATGACGTTTCACTCCGCCAACATCAGAGATGCGATGCGCATGCCGAGGCATGGACTTGGATTTACCTTCCAGAAGGAGTCGCGATGAGTATGTAGCCGTTCAGGAACGAGAAGAGATCTAGTAAGGGACGATGACTTCCGGACAGTTCGGCAGAGGCGAGATTTGGGAGAGACCTCGACAGGACCTTTCTGGAATGAATTACGAGAAGACCTTGACCCAGGAGTGGTCATTGTTACGCACACCAGCAGGCCAGAGTTCATGATCATCGACGAGACGTCCCACTAGTGACCGCGACAGTTGGCCCGAGATTCTTAGAGGATGCGCTTGAGCGGTACTATTCCGCCATTATTGATTTCGATGTTTTGGGTGATTTATTCGCATGATTTGATTTTGATGATTAAGGATTTACGATCTTTGCACAGTGTTGCACTTGATATCCTTTTCGTGCTTTGGTTTCACATGTTTGTGATTTTACGATTTTAGACATTTGAGTTGATTTTGTGCGTATGCACGCACACGATTTGGTTCCTGCACTCTGTACAGTTTATATATGCTTGCAGTGCAGTGATACGCCTTTTGTGCACTTAGATGCACTGGACTTCGAGTTCGATTGTGATACTCGATATTTGTTTTGTGCACCTTGTGCACCTGATTTGATTTTGCGCATGTTCGGCGCTTGATATTGGATTTCATGATTTCGTGCATGATGGATGCCCCTGGTTTTGGGTTTGAGCGCATATTGAGCGCATGTCTTGAGATGCGATTTTGGTGCACACCAGATGCACTAAATCGAGATTTTTTTTCGTGCATGTCAGATGCACCTGATTTTGCTGTCAGGCACACATGTTGCCTACGACAGATGTTTCGTGCACACCCGATGCACTTAGATGTTGTTTCTGTGCATATGTATGGCACATATTTGGATTTTGATTTCCGTGCGCACCAGACGCACATAGTATTCATACGCGTATTTTGGGATTGATTTTTTTTTCTTATAGAGCAGTACGTTTTTATGATATTGCTATGTGTTTTCGTACTGAGCAGGACTAGTCAGAGGACAGTACCTGAATATATTTTGCATGCATTGATAGTTATTGAAGGGATTTCCAAAAAGCGAGCTGTAGCCTCAGTATTTACCTACGTGTCTGATATGACACGAAATGTTTAAAACAAGGAGACCCTTCTAAATTGTTTCCAACACGGCGGAACGTACATTTCAAACAAATGTATATATGTATATAGTTATTTTCTTATGATAGACGTCCGCCACTGTGCAGTGTTATACACGTGCACATCGACTTAAAGAGATTTGGCATGCATTTCCTTCAGATACTTACATATATAGATTCGATATTTACATGTATAGTTTCGAGTTATATCATATTGGTTTTGCTTTGGATTTGGCATTGATGTCTTCCCCATGACTCCGATGATTGCGGGATGCTTGACGGAGTTGTGATTTGAGTTATATGCTCATTTTTCATGCGCATGTGCTGCACTACGATTTGTTTTATGTATTTACAATTTCGGAGCCCCGACGACTTGATGTTTTTGGTTTAGATGTTTTAGTATTTGGGGAGAGTTTTAATTTAAATTCGGGGACCGAATTTCTTTAAGGGGGGAAAATTGTAACGTTTTGAAAATCGTTTCGGTGAAATTTCGAAAAAACGGTAAAATAAGGGGGTTTTCTGTAAAAAAAGTCAAAATACAAATATCTTATTATAAAAATTAAATATACATATTCTAGCTATGTAATTGCTAGTATTTGGTATTTATTGACCCACTGGTGAAATTTCAAATTTTCTGAAAAATTTTCCGAAATTAATTATTTTAATATTATTTTAAGCCGTCACTATTACATTTAATTGGTGATAAATACAAATTGGAACGGGTGAAGTTAACAAAGTGAACCATGACATGTTGGAATCATAGTTTATAACAGGTTTTAATTGGAAACTTGTCTCAAAGTTCTAGTTAGTTTTATGCTAAGTAGATAATAAAAGAAAAATAAATTAATATAGGTAATAATGAAGCTTTCTACAATTAACCACACATACCCACACTCTCTTTCCCCACTTCTTGGCCGGCCTTGCTACAGTGCAGCCCCCACCCCTCACTTCACAACTTCATTCTCCTCAAATTTAAAAGTAAAAAAATGAAGAAAAGATTAAAGAATTGATTTAAATGGGGTATGGTGTGAGGTGATTGAAGTATGGGCCTTCTTTTCTTTGACTTGGAATTCTTTACTACACTCAAACCTCACTCTCTCCCCTCACCTTGCTGCTGGCCGAGCATGGAAGCCCCCCAAATCCCCATTTTTCCCACTCCCATTTTCATGAAAATCCAATAAGATTCATCCAAAAAAAAAAATGCTAAACCTCACCAATTCTTTACTTAACCTTCATCCAATTTTCCTTGGCCATTCAAGCGAGGATTTTGGGAGCAAGAGAGCATTTTGGAATGGTTAAGTTGCAAGCTAGATTTAAGGTTTGTGAGGTATAATTCCTAACTAAATTGTTAATGAGTTGCTAATTACTTCATTTTGTTTAATTTGGGTTCTAGCTCCAATCTTGAAATTATAGAAAAGGGAAATTGTTACCAAGTGAGGGTTTTTATCATTGATCATGGTTTAATGGTGTAGCTATCATGCTAAGCTATAGAAAAATTAATCTAGTTGTTAATTTCCAAATTTGTAACATTTAAAATGTCCAAACTAAGCATTTTTGCTAACTAGGTTTAGTGAAATACATATATATTTGAGATTAAAATCTAATTAGGGTATTCATGGCATTATTAACATTTTAAAGTGTAGTTTAATACTTTAGTTCATGCAAATCAAAGCTAGATTGTAGTTTGTGTATTTTTGCTATAAAATTGTTAAAATTTAGGTATTTTGTAAACTAGAATTTTAGGGTTTTTGGAATTTAACGAGATTAAATTATGTGAATTGTTTTTATAACTTATTTAAGATATTTAGTGAATATTGTGGCCGCTAGATTCGTTATAAATCAAGTTTTGTACTAAAACGGTGATTTGTGCTTGCTAGATTTTCGGAAAAATGACCTTTTAAATGAAATTGGGGTTTTTGTGAATTTTAAGCTATTTTATATTGTAATTAGTGCTTGTAATTGTACAAATGAGTGTGTTGGGGGCTTTCTCGATGGTTTGGCGTTTGTACGCCGACGTCGAGGGTTTTTGGGTTGGTTTGTGAAAGCAACCATAGGTTTTGACCTATGTGGGATTCGTGTGTCGTTTTGGTCATGAGTCAGATTTTAATGTGCTATGGTGCGTTATGATATGTAGGTACCCCATGTGGACTTCGAGACGAGAAGCAAGCGCGTGGCGACGTCAGCACCGGCGAGCGAGGACCAGGTGAGTAGATTTATATTTACGGGGAGAAGTCGGGTGGATGGCTTATAGCACCCCCGCAGTCCATGGTGGTGTGTACGGATGCGTATACACACCAACAATTATTATATGTTATTTGGGATCAATAAAAATGTTTAGGATGGATATTGGGGTGTTGGATTATTGTAGTGTTGTGAACCCTAGGGTAGTGTTGCACTACACGTACACACATACATACTTGCATACATTCCTATTTATATATGCTCAGGGGATTCTTTATAGTTATGTGTTCACATGGGTATGGGACTATGTGTTCACATACGGATTTGAGGATGATACTTGGGATTGAGCTGAGTCGATGGGATTTGTGTTGAGGTTGCGATATCGGTTTGTACGAGATTGTCGATCAGTAGTCAGATCATGAGTATATTGAGGATATCAGTATTATACTAGACCTAGGTCAGTACCTTAGACTATGATCTTTGATAAAGAGGATACCGGATGAGTAGTGTGATGAATATGATATTGACCTGTACCCAGATTTGGGGATGCCGTACGACGGATTTACGTACGAGTTATATCTTGATGATTGATCCGCACTCGTGACTTGGGATGTCTGATTGTAGATATGGTATCGGATATGATATTATTGAGGCGGGATCACCGACTAATATATATACAGGTATGTATATGGATCGACTCAGATGTTAGGCGGTTTCCTTACCTGTAGTCCAGCTTGTTAGCTTAGCCCCTTAGTTTAGTTTAGTTGTTAGATTAGATTCGATTCTTACCTATTTCTAAAACTAACGAATCGTGGGTATTTTAAAAGACAGCCCAAGGGATTCTACGGATATTTCAAAAGACGTATCTTTTCATAAAAACACCGTAGCTTCTATTTTCAAAACTCCATGATTCGTGTTATTTCAAAAGGCACCATTTGTAGGACTTATATTAGATTAATGCGGGTTAGTTACAGTTGCGTCTAGTATTCAGCTCCCGCTTATTATTGTGGTTCGCTTCGCATCGCATACTTATGCTATAATTTCTTATTGCAATGGTGATATCATATTGTTAGGACTCCAGCACCGTTACCGATGATGCGTATGTACCACGTAAACTTACTTGCCGGCTCACACACATCTTCATCGGTAATTGCCATGTCACGTACATCTTAGAAATATTATTGCTTGACATAGCCTGTTAGCTAATAGTTAGACATGATATTAGTGTACTTGCCTTATATGTTAGTTTAGACATTGTAGTTATTACCTGCTATTTCATGCATACTGTTATTCATTGTTATGCCGCATTCATGGATTCTCATGCATATATTCACTATTTTACGTGTTATTGAGGTTTTGGATTCGGATTTCCATGAGATTTTCTGGATTTGGAGGAAAACCGCAAAAACATAAATAAACCTTTCTCTCTTTTAAAATAAAAAGTGCGGTTTTCCCATGATGTATGAGTCGTCCACAATGAGTTTGCTGATGGATTTCGAGACCCGATTCGAGGAGACGGATGAACCGTTTCAGGTACATGGTGGACCCGGTAAGGTATCCCGGGGCAGAAGCGCGTGATGATGACGATGTGAGCCTGGCAGGGGAGCACTACCTACCGGTGATTTTACCCGACGCGTCGGATATCCGGAGGATACCGTCGTGGTCTTGAGATGGATGGTAGGGGCCGGTCTGGACTGACGGCGCCCTAAATTTTGAGACTGTGATATTGAGATTTCGAGATATTGAGGTACAGAGACTGTGATACAGAGATATCGAGATATTGGGATTACGTTTTGTGCCGATGCTAGGCACTGTTTTATGCTGATTTCATTATGATACCTCATTTTAAAAATACAAAGGAAATCTCACTAAATTATGAAAACAGTTCTTCATTTACATGTATTCTGTTTTCATGCATTCATACCTCATTGATATGATATATTGCTACCTGAGGCACTGACACGGACACATGAGATTACACTCGGGTTAGATATTTACCCTAGCCTTGTTATAGGTTGCATGTTATTCTTATATTTGAGGATATATTATGATCATTGACCTAGGATTGCGTTATTTATGCGATTTCTTTTCGTAGATGTTTTTCTATTCACGAGTTGGCAACTCACCCCCGTTGTGCCCCAGTTTCTTGCAAGTTTGCCGTACAGGTTTCATTACGGCTTTGCGGGCATAGTTTCCTTCGGGTGATTTGCTAGTAGGTGGGTTTACTTGTATCGTACCCCCATTATATATCTTGTATATCATTATTCTGTTGTATCTAGAAGTTCCATCAACCAAACAAGTATTTATTTGAGTTAGAGACCAGTGATGTTTATTCTTTCGACCTTAGAGTCGCGCGTTGTATTTCTGTGGATTTCTTATGGTTTTGAATTTCCTTTGAGTTTTGATCCTCGCCGTTGGCGTTGTATATTATATTGCTTGTGTGGTTGTGGCCGTCGATTGACGAAGAGTTAGCTCCCGCTTGGGGATGCCTTTTTATTGATTTCGTATACTATTCATGTTGTATCCCATTTGGGGGCCAGTATTTACAAAGGAGACTCTGCCGAAATTTTCAGGAAATTTTTGATGTTTTTAAAAACCGCATAATTCGGCTTATGCTATTGAAACTACTTGCTTTAAGTTGGTTTTTCCTGCACTCTACATCTTTTCTTGGTTTGGATTTCTGGGTTTTCGGTTTACTTAGATTACGTACGCCTCGAGACGTTCGTAATTTAAGTGCCGGTCATGTTCCGTACTTTCGGGTCGTGACAACCATACAGTCCGGTCTTTTCGTCTGATATGTCTCATATCAAGTCTAGGGGTGGATATCGTCAGACCCCAGTAACGTGATCTGTCATGCCAATGTCTGGCCTATAACGGTTCGAGAAACTACTGATAACACTTATCAGTAAATCTCGGCAGCAGCTCTGGCCAGGGACTTCCAGTTATAGCCAATCGAGTATAGCGCAATATCAACCCCCAATACCGGGAGAGACGAAACCCCTCCTATCGCTCATTGCCTCCATGTGAATCGGGACTGTACCCAAAATCCACCTGTTTGCACAACTCCTCTTGAGCGTGGTAGGGAGTAAATCAAAGCACAGTAGGAGCCACACAAGACTCTATGACGATCTCGGGTCTACAGACTAACCTGTACCAGTGTCACCAGAGGACTGCTATCTGACGATAGGTATACTACCACATAAGAGTCATCGGCGAGTCCTGTTCAGTGTACCCAGTCTCCACTGAGCACCCGTATACTATCTTTGATGTCAAACACCAATGGATGTGGGATCATCCATCGCCCATCATATGGGTTAAGAAGCGTATATGCTAGTCTACTCTGGAATATCTATGCCCTGTCTCGATATACCCTCGACTAGGAATAATTAAAGGATGAACTTGTGGACTACCCTGGCCCCACTAGTATGATCTCCATCATAGTTCTGGTAGTCAAGTACACATCCTAAGGGCTTTATCAACATGTAAGAGCAAGACAGTATCACAATACAAGTCTACATGTTAAGACAAAGAGCAATCAGATAGCATACTATCATGTCGAGCAAGAAAGTCCTCTCTATATATGTCCAAGCATCCACTATAATATACATCATATGTACAATAATGTCCTCTAGGGCATACATATAACTAACAATCTCCCACTTGCACTAAGGCCTATTGTTGTAGTATCTCATACCCAACGTCCCAAAAGTCTCTCGAATAGCATCTGGGGGATGGCCTCGGTGAGTGGATCCGCTGTATTATCCTCTGTGTCAACTTTCCTGACCTCGATCTCCCGGAGATCAACTACCTCCCTGATCAGGTGATATTGTCTAAGAATATGTCTGGATCGCTGACGGGATCGGGGTTCCTAGGCCAGAGCCACAGCTCCATTTGTTGGGTTACGGCAGCGCCCCGGCCATCAAAACGTGGCTTAATGCGGAACAAAAATTTAATAAACCGGCGCTACCATGACCCGATGCCCGGATCTACCATTAATCCTACACTAGCTAAATGTAAAAAGGAGTTAGATGGTTATACCGATCGATCCGTGTCCTTCGGTCTTCAGCCTCTTCCCAAACTCCTCGCGTCTGCCCCGAACAAGCTCGCTCTCCGGTCTCACTCATCGAAGATGATCCACCTCGAGGATTCTTAATACGGGCTCCCGCCTCAAAACCGAGCCAACTTGGACATGAAGTTTGTTAGTCGACATGTCCAAAATTGAAGTAGAGAGAGTGTAGAATATTTTGTCTCAAGACACCCAATGAATTGGGTGAAGATAAATGAAGTTGCCAAAATGAGGAAATTGTGAGCATATGGAATTTTGCCTGGTGGGAAGTAACATGAGCTTGATGGAAAAACAATGGGCTCGGCCAAAGAAAAGAAGCTCTCTGGGGATTATTATGTGCATGTGTATACGTAGTGGTGAGGTATAAAATTGATTTAATTAATCCCCACTCGAAAATAATAATCCACAGCACACATCTTCATCTCAAACAAAAACCAACAGCACCTTTCCCTCTAAGAAAAAGTCAACCCTAAATACTGATCACCATACCTCATAAATGTTTATGAGTGACTCACCAAATACCCATGCCACATTGACATTGAAATTGCCAAGCACAAATAAAGCACAAATAATTTGCCACCACACCCATGACAAAAGAATTTGGCAGCCAAAACAAGAAATATCCAACACAAGGAATTTGGCCAAAAACCAAAAAGAAGAAATGGCAAATTCAAAAGTAATCTTATAACGAATTACAAGATTACTCCTCAACTGTATATACATACCCGCATCCGTATTCCGACCGAATACGAATGCAATGAGACAAAATTATTCCCACACAATATAATACTAGGATCCGGCTTAAACAAAAGCCCACTAGTATTATCCGTCCGAATCACGACACGTGCACAAGTGCACGTGTACGTTCGATCCCTTCCATAAAACCATACAGCTTCTACAACGTTTCGCCCGAACTAAGGAAACCCTCTGTGTGGGATTCTAAAGACTCGTCAATACACTAGCAGTGGGTTTAACCATAAGCACGTCAGTGGCACTAGATGTACGTAACGGCTACCCAGGTATTGAGCGAAAGGGAGGCCGACGAGCGAACTCATCCTGAAACCCTACTGAGCTTGACAGTGACAATATCCATACAGTCTGGTCCGTTCGTCTATGAGTATCGCATACCGAGTCTAGGGGGGTGGATAATGTCAGACCCCTAACAACGCGATAATTCGTGTCGATATGAAAACCCATCACCACCTGAGAAATTATCGATCCTGGATCGGTAATTCTCATATACCCCGGCCGAGAATTTCTGGTGATGGCCACCCGTGCACTGCGCGACATCAACCCCCAATACCGGGAGAGAAGAATCCCTGACGATCCGCTCACTGCCTCCATGTGGTTCGGGACTGTACCCAACTAAAGCTTGTTTGCACGACTCCTTTGAGCCATGGTAGGATAGTAATCAAAGCACAGTGGGAATTCACACGAGACAAATGACGATCTCAGGTCGACAGACTAACCTGTACACAGTCACCAGGGAACTGCTATCTGACAATAGGTATAATACCAACTAGCATATTCCCGGCGAGTCCGTCCAGTGTACTCATAACCCAATGAGCACCTGTATAATATCTTAGGTGAACAACTGATACCAATGGCCTGTGAGACCGGCCACCGCCCCTCGTCAGGGTCTAGATAAGTATACACCAGTCTACACTGGAATATCGATGCCCAGTCTCGATACTCCCACGACTAGGGACATTTAAGTATGTGCTTATAGACCCCCAGCTCCCACGTATATGATCGCCATCATAATGCTGGTGGTCAAGCAAGAATCCTATAGGCTTTATCAACATATACATGATGGTAAAGACAAACCAGATAGCACACTATCATCTTGAGTAAGACTGTTTTATCGGTGTAGGTCCTCCTTCAATCATCATAATCACGTGCATGCGACTACGATAATTGCCTTGAGGGCACTATAGCCAACAATCTCCCACTTGCACTTAAGGCTAATTATTGCAATGTCGCATACTCACAGCCTGTGTGATACCGAACACCCAACTCCTCTACTAATCAGTTTCACAAAGCTCGTTTGTAAAACTATTGCGTTCGAGAAATAGCCTCAGTGAGTGGATCCGCTCCAGTGTTTCTTTCTGTATCTCTCTATATCTCAACTTTGCAAAGAAAACTATCTCCCAAAATGAGCAATATACTTGTCTTAGACTATGTATGGATATCTGATGGGACCCAGTTTAAAATTGAACTCCAAATCAAACAAACTTGTTAGACTGTATCGTCTACTGAACTCAATCAGTATACAGCGCCATACCTTTCTCAGTATCCGCTTGGACCACCTGTCCAAACTACTGTCCCTCTTCAGAGGGAAAACTATAACTCTGACAGTCACTCTGTCATCCAGATCACCTTGGAAGCCTGGAATGATAACCGTCTCCCAAAAGAGGCCGTCGTTATCAAATCCCTAGACCATCCACTTATGTTTATAAACTTCTTCCAATCGTTTTTCTCCAGGATTGGATTAACTTATTGCATCTAGTGCAAAAACAACATCTGGTGTGGTACCTGACATGTCACGATTGACTCAATTTCCTAAGCATGTGATATGTCAATCATGCA
The DNA here is from genome assembly GCA_030015575.1 of Agapanthus africanus. Lineage (NCBI taxonomy): Eukaryota > Viridiplantae > Streptophyta > Magnoliopsida > Asparagales > Amaryllidaceae > Agapanthus > Agapanthus africanus. The sequence continues at coordinate 226,096,161 of CM057351.1, forward strand.
CATCCCTCTCCCTTTAGTCTGTAAGACACCTTTAGAGAGGGTGACTTCTTCACCTGCAGGTTCACCACTATGCCAGGAGCTGTCCATTCTAAAATGCCTTTAGAATACTGTCTAAGTACCCAGATTGGGACCCTTTCCAAATCTAGATCTAAAACCATAGATCTAGTAACCAGAATATCTGATATAATATCCATAACCTATGTGGAGAAACTACTGTGTGACAACCAGAGTATAACCGATCGTAGTATAGGAATTTCACTTCCTATAAAGTGCATGTCATCCTAAATACCAGGACACACACCCTACTACCTTCTTACCATATCCATCTCCTATTCTGATGAAGTCAAAGCTTATGACTGTCACACCAAAAATAGCTGATCTATTTCCGATATGTGTGCTTTAATATATAAATAGACATAAGCTTCTTGTCCACTACGCTTCCGCTGCTCCCACTGATTACGGCAACCCTTTGGCAGAACCATATACACGTGCACTTCTAAAGCTAGTTTAGAATGACGCTATATTCATTCTCCTGCCGGGTCTCATAGTCTGGAACAACAGTAGTGTCAAGTCTGGGTAAACAAGAACCTCCCTGTCACCATCCTTGAGGCTACCGAAGTACCTCTCGGGTGCTTAGGGTTACCCACCATATCTGCGGAGTGGCTAATGGAATGTCAAACCTGATTGAATGTTTAGGTTCTTATTAAATTTTCAGTAATCATTTGTGGTTCTAGAATCACTTCCAGTTCTACCATACTCCCACTACTGTTTTTCTGAAAAAAGTCCATTTTACTAAAACTATGGCGAGTCAAGAACAATATCACTATTGATCTTCCTGATGGTAGAAAATTAACCCTCGTCAAAGCCCGGGATAACCCACAAACTGCCATTACTGAAACGTGCCTTGAGTTTGTCCAGATTCTGGTTTTAAGAATCAGTTGGACAACTCTCTATATCTTAACATCGTCAAGATACAAATTGATTCTATATACCCTATAGAAACAAATGCGCTAATTTAATTGGAACCAGATTCAAAATCACGCAGCTGTTTCCAGTGCATATCAACTAAATGGAACGAGGCCAATCAGCATTACTCAACTAGGAGTGCATCCATATATGAGTAACCCGAAAAAGAAGCAAGTTCTCAAAAACATTACTATCAACGGAATACTAAATACAAGTATCTATATCTTCGATTACTTCGAAGAATCCTGATACTTCTAACAAATGGTTTTCTACTTTATTCTTATACCTATAACTTCTCAAAACTTAGATTTTGTATTTCTACGAAACACGTGTCTAAATTTGGAGAAGTCACAAGTAAACAGAATATAGTACGAGTATCAACCTCTCTGTCCTAATGGACACTGGACAACATACAATACATTGTATAAGTCTCCTGAGTTTAATAACTCAAACCCTGTGCATCGTAGTTTGAAAACTGTACTATGGTTATGAAGACTTACACCGCTGTTGAATGCTCCTTACCTAACCATCAACTGATATAGGTAAATATCACGGATATAATTTCAAAAAGTTATATCTCACTTTATAAAAATAAACGTACGGATATATCGGTTTGAAATTGGTACATAACAACGGATATTCAAAACCAAATACTTGCCGTCCGGCAAACAACCCAGGCGATTTCCTCAAATATCACCAATTACAACGAATTCCGATATAATGAGAATGATCACCTAATTCCCAATAACTTACTCCCACCCATCATCTGTAAAACCATACAGATATGAGAATCATACCTGGTAAATACATACCCTGAAGTAAGGGTCTTATTGGAAAATCAGTTTTCTATTAACAATGCATAGTGTAACCGAAACATGTAAATGTTTCGAAGGGGTATCCGGGTATTCTTAGTAATGCCTCTTCCACTATCCAGATTCACGACTGTAACCGTATATTTCTTTGCCATCTCTCCAAATCCCTTTATTTGTCTTTACTCATTTTCTTCTGTACACCACACTTAGGCTGAATGGTTTTCTTCATTCCCTACCGTTCGGCACCAGCCTATGATTTGGAAGAAGACTATCCAATAGGCATAATAGATGTGTTCTCATAATCCTAGGAGTACTCGCAACCTGAGAGAAGGTGATGATAAAAGACAACTGAATAAACCTTATTCTATTTCTCCTGAACCATAATCCATCCTCGAAAAAGTTCCTTCGAGTTCGTATATAACCATACGATGGATTTATCCAATGGAAGTGGATGTTCGTAATGATACGGGGTGTTCTAGAGAAATGCAAAGGTGATATAGAAGTGGCAATGATATACGCGACACCCTGACATTCCAAAGGCCAAAGTGTTTTAAGAATGTTCGGTTAACTGGGTTCATGAGTTTTAGTTTAGGGCGGGTCATAGTCGCAGCCAAAGAGAGAGAGAAAAGAAACACTCAGCGTGCACTCTAACCTAGATCAGAATGGTTAATCATTTTGTCTAATCAGTATGGCTCCCACTGTTTCCTCTAATTCTCTTCCAAACCCAAAAGGAGAATTAGTCGGGATCATCTAAAATCACCCGAGGAGTAATCCTACTCATCAGTGAGAATCGGGATCTAACTATCATCGCATGATAACTTGATGGAAGCCACTCAAGTTATCACACTTTGGAAGGTATGCGCATGCCTAGCAAGTTTCTTGTATATTTGAAACTCCCGATGTGAATTTTTATCCCATGCTCTTATGACCTTGACATAGGCCAACAAATCATAAGTCACATGTCAAGTTCTACCCGTCATTGTCCAGGTTAATTTGAACCCACCCATACATACCCTTGACGTAGACCAACAAGGTAGTACGACTGTCCCAAACCAACGCATCTATCTATGCAACAGAAAAGTAACAAATAGCTACCATACACTATGCCTTGACGTAGGCCAACAAACATAGCATGAATACTAAGTGCTATCCGTCTGAAATGACGGAGGATTACGAATGGTTTTTGGCGAAAATCTTTAACGTAATGAACTTGATATCGTTGAAGGAACCTGATAGCTTTTATAAAAATATAGTTGTGAAAACCTTTGCTAAAGAGGTCACTCCCGGTGAAGGGATCTCGGCTATTTCCTCGTCGAATGAGGTGCAGGATATTCATAACCGAATACCACGATACAAAGCAAAAATAATCGACTATAGTGAAGTTATTACCCTGACGCAAACCTCTGCCCAAGGGGTCACTCCCGATAAAGGGATCTCAGCTTTTGCCTCGTCGAATGAGGTGCTGGATATTCGTAACCGAATACCACGATGCAAAGCAAAAGCGTACGTCTGTAATATCAGTTTTTAAAATTGGTTCCAACAATATCAAACATGTTTGTTTTCCATGCATTGATCAGAATCAACGCAGTCCCATCAATTAATCACACCAGAAAAGAATGAAAATAAAATGTACGTAAATGCCATCCGCATTCGCCACTGGGTCTCGTCATCACCCGTTACGTTACTTAACTAACGACAGAGCGGGGACTGGACTAGCGCGGGTGTAAAACATATACAACATCTACTAGTATATATATAACAATATATAATAATCGCTTCAGGCGTGATAAATGCAACATCACAGATAAGTAATAAGTATCACAGAACAATACAGAATGGTGGATAATTTTGGAGCCCCGGATTTCACTTGAGCCACAAATGAGACCCGACGTTCCCTGTCGTGTGGATAGCCTGTGCAATGAATCCTAGACCCCTACGAGCACGCAAGTTACCCGCCAAAACCAGAAGCGAGACAACCCTCTTCAACAACGTGAATGGGCCACCCAGCACTTCACGGAATCCGGTAACTTGAGCACCCCTCCGTGGGTCAACCTATACCCCCTACGAGTGCGGCGAACAGCCTGCCAATTCTAGAGTAAGATCCCCTCCGTCTCAACGCCATGAGATGTGGATCCGTTGCCCTCTAGAACCCGGCTATTCGTGCACTCCACCGTGGGGTAATCCTAGAACAGAAAAGAAAATAATATACAAGGGTGACATCGACCTCAACCCGGTCGTACCCTAAACAAATAATATACAAACTGACAGTGACGGCAGTCCACATGTCGGACGCTCGCCCCGCAATATCAAATGTACAAATAAAATGAAACCGAACTGTACTAACATTGCACCCAAGCTATCCACCACGACGATCCAGCCAACATCACAGCACAACACAGAACATCAACATGAATGTCACGTTCGCAAACCCGTCTAAAAGAACTATAGCAATTAGACAAGTTGTACCGATCAAATGACATTCACGGTCGCTGATAGTAATGTAAGTACTGTAAATTTTAAACAATGTTAAAAAAATATCGAATTAGAAATAACCCCGAATAGCCTCAAACAAATAGATAAAACCATATCCAAACTGAGCTAAATAAACAATACCACTGAACCAATATTTCAGAGACTAAATGCCAAGAAAAGTGTGCTCAAGAATTTCGGCCAAGACATTAAAATAAAATCAAGTGGCTGTGGAATTCTTCAAGTGGCTGTGGTTTTGAAAAGAAAAATGGGCTTTGTTGATTTTGTTTGAGAGTTTGTTTTTAACTAAAGAAATTAATCCAATCAGTCACTAAAACAAAATCCCTCAGCCACGAATTATAAGCCCAAAACACAAAGAAAATAAATGCAAGCAAGATACAGCCATCTTCTCACTAAAGCTCATCAGCCACCTCAAACCCATGCAAAGCCCACGAAATTTCGCTTGGAAAAGAAAGATTCAAGCAATAAAACAAATTTGGCCACAAAATTCCCTGCAAAAACAGCGGCCCCAAATTTCCTCACCCCCAAAAATATCATTGGTACTGTTTCGGGGTTGTTCGGATTTTGATATTTTAACACCGTCTAAACAACTAGTATACGGTTAATGGGTTGGCTCTGATACCATGTTGGGTTACGGCAGCGTCCCGGCCATCAAAACGTGGCCTAACGCGGAACAAAAATTTAATAATCCGGCGCTACCATGACACGATACCCGGATCTACCATTAACCCTACACTAGCTAAATATAAAAAGGAGTTAGATGGTTATACCGATCGATCCGTGTCCTTCGGTCTTCAACCTCTTCCCAAGCTCCTCACGTCTGTCCCGAACAAGCTCGCTCTCCGGTCTCCCTCGTCGAACACGATCCACCTCGAGGATTCTTAATACGGGCTCCCGCCTCAAAATCGAGACAACTTGGACATGAAGTTTGCTAGCCGACATGTCCAAGAGTGAAGTAGAGAGGGTGTAGAATATTTTGTCTCAAAACACCCAATGAATTGGGTGAAGATAAATGAAGTTGCCAAAATGAGGAAATTATGAGCATATGGAATTTTGCTTGGTGGGAAGAAACATGAGCTTGGTGGAAAAACAATGGGCTCGGCCAAAGAAAAGAAGCTCTCTGGGAATTATAATGTGCATGTGTATATGTAGTGGTGAGGTATAAAATTGCTTTTAATTAATCCCCACTCCAAAATAATAATCCACAGCACACATCTTCATCTCAAACAAAAAACGAACAGCCCCCCTTCCCTCTACGAAAAAGTCAACACTAAATACTAATCACCATACCTCATAAATGTATATGAGTGACTCACCAAATACCCATGCCACATTGACTTCGAAATTACCAAGCACAAATAAAGCACAAATAATTTGCCAACTCACCCATGACGAAAGAATTTGACAGCGAAAACAAGAAATATCCAACACAAGGAATTTGGCCAAAAACCAAAAGGAAGAAATGACAACTTCAAAAGTAATCTTATAACGAATTACAAGATTATCCATCAACTGTATATATCCGCATCCGTATTCCGACCGAATACGAATGCAATGAGACAAAATTATTCCTACACAATATAATACTAGGATCCGACTTAAACAAAAGCCCACTAGTATTATCCGTCCGAATCACGACACGTGCACAAGTGCACGTGTACGTTCGAACCCTGCCATAAAACCACACAGCTTCTACAACGTTTCGCCCGAACTAGGGAAATCCTCTGTGTGGGACTCTAAAGACTCGTCAATACGGTGGAAGTGGGTTTAACCACAAGCACGTCAGTGGCACTAGCTGTACGTAACGGCTACCCAGGTATTGAGCGAAAGGGAGGCCGATGAGCAAACTCATCCCGAAACCCTACTGAGCCTGACAGTGACAATATCCGTACAGTCCGGTCCATTCGTCTATAAGTATCGCATATCGAGTGTAGGGGGTGGATAAAGTCAGACCCTTAACAACGCGATAATTCGTGTCGGTATGAAAACCCATCACCACCTGAGAAACTATTGATTCTGGATCGGTAATTCTCGTATACCCCGGCCGAGGATTTCTGGTGATGGCCACCCGTGCACTGCGCGACATCAACCCCCAATACCGGGAGAGACGAATCCATGACGATCCGCTCACTGCCTCCATGTGGCTCGGGACTGTACCCAACTAAAGCCTGTTTGCGCGACTCCTTTGAGCCGTGGTAGGGTAGTAATCAAAGCACAGTGGGAACTCACACGAGACAAATGACGATCTCAGGTCGACAGACTAACCTGTACACATGTCAACAGGGAACTGCTATCTGACAATAAGTGTAATACCAACTAGCATGTTCCCGGCGAGTCCGTCCAGTGTACTCATAACCCAATGAGCACCTGTATACTATCTTAGGTGAACAACTGACACCAATGGCTTGTGAGACCGGCTACCGCCCCTCGTCAGGGTCTAGATAAGTATACACCAGTCTACACTGGAGTATCGATGCCCAGTCTCGATACTCCCACGACTAGGGACATTTAAGTATGTGCTTATAGACCCCCAGCTCCCACGTATTTGATCGCCATCATAATGCTGGTAGTCAAGCAAGAATCCTTTGGGCTTTATCAACATATACATGATGATAAAGACAAACCAGATAGCAAACTATCATCTTGAGTAAGACTGTTTTATCGGTGTAGGTCCTCCCTCAATCATCATAATCACGTGCCTGCGAGTACGATAATTGCCTTGAGGGCACTATAGCCAACACCATTGTCATCCCAATATACAGGTACTGGATGCCCATGTTGGATATATATGCCCAAGAGGCCTTCATTGTATAGGATGCTAGGGATATGTATGTACATGACAGTCTTGCTTAATATAATAGTACGCTATTTGGTTTATCTTTATCTTAACATTTGATATATTTTGGGTATTATTGATATATATATACATGTTGATAAAGCCCTTAGGATGTTTGCCTGACTACCGGCGTTGTGATGGCAATCATACTAGTGGGAGCTGGATAGTCAATAGGCACATCCTTAGATGTCCCTGGTCGCAGGAGTATCGAGACTGAGCATCAATACTCCGGAATAGACTGGTGTATACATATCTAGACCCTAAGGAGGGGCGATGGATTGGTCCCGCAGCCATTGGTGGAGTGCACCTAAGATTGTATACAGATGCTCACTGGGTGTGAGTACATGTTCAAGCCATAATATTGCATTTTTCATTCCCCTATTATTACCCCTTTTATAAATAAACAGGTACTCTTGACGCACGTTTGTTGCATATTACAGGATACAGGCTCTTGGAGCGAATACAGTGAAAAAGACGAAAGTTGATACAGAAAAGGGACTTTTGACCAACAAGTAGACGCATCCTAGTCAAGCCTAGACAAAGAACAATTCACAGTTGTATAAGGCAATGCAGTCCGAAATGTCAAAGTGAACGGTCAAAAGATCATTACAAGATTTCACTGAAGATCTGGAGAAGACCCAGAAGTCAAATGGAGAAAAGAAGTGGAAAAATAGAAAGCCCAAGAAGCAGGAAAAGAAGCCCAGAAGTATGGTGAGCCAAGCTCACCAAAGGACCGCGGAACCGCGGCCCAAGCCAACCAATGCCGCGGTTCCGCGGCCTCTTAGTGCCCGTGTCGGTGCATTTTTCCATTGTCGGTGCGTCGGTGCAGGGGTTAGGATTTTTCGTGGGCATATCTGTAATTGCACATGTGCGAGACTCTGAAACCCTAATTTTCCCTGTTTACTTATAAATTGTAATCACAGATCTGTAAAACTGATGCCTCTTTTCAATAAATAAAATTCAGATCTGTTCTGTATTCTTGCTTGGAGGGAGCCATCAAATTAGTAAGTAAATTTATTTCTGTGCTTTTAATTCTCTTTAATTAAAATGTTTTTTCATCCCCTAATGAGCGAGTAGTCTCCTCGCTTGTTAGGGTTAATCTTAGGGAAAGGTTTAAGAGATGAGATCTCTCACCCATTTCATGCCATTTCATAACTAAGAATTAGAACTCCATGCATACACGCATAACCGCTCCCTACGGCACCCTACCCCTCGAGGTAACGGTGACACCGTAGTATAAAGGCCCGGTTGCGCGTGTTTTCCATGGAGGTTAGGGTAATTATCGATAAAGGAAGGATAAGAATCTAGAGGAAGAAATATCTTCCCGAAAGATTCTAATCCACTTTATTGATAATTACCGTAACATCTAATTGATCAAAAATAAGGCATCGAAAGCTGTGAGGAAACCTTTAATCTCCAAACTTCCTATAATCCTAACCCTAGCAAGACTTTAATTTAGATTAATTTAGTTTATTTTCAGATCTAGTCTTTTTAGATTTAATGAAATCAATCCAAACAACATTTGGAATCAACTCGTAAAAGGCACATTAAGATAATTACCCATCTCTGTGGATCGACCCGTACTCACCGGCTAGCTGCAAAGCGACGCCGTTTCTGATTACGGTAAACAAGTATTTTTGGACTAATCAAATGGCGCCGTTGCCGGGGATGGCGTAAAATTTCTTTCTGTGTAATTTCGGGTTGATATAAATTTTAAAAATTATAAAAATCTGAAAATAAAAAAAAAGAAATAAAAAATTATCCACTTTGATCTGTTTGAAGGGTGTATCTTTTGAATCTTGCAGGAACAGCGAAGAATAGCGAATCTGGAAATTTACAGAGGGCAAAACAGAATTTGGTACATAAGAACAGAGAAGAATTGCAAGTACCGAACAGCAGAATTTTTTCTAGAGCCTGATCCCACTACTACGCCGCGTTTCCGCCGCAAAAGACCCCCCCAGACCGTGGTTCCGCAGCCATTTGGCTACGTCAGCACCTAAAATTTTGTGGGTTTGTTCCTCCTTCTCCCCTCTGTCAACCTCCATATATCTCTCTGTAAAAACTTTCTGCAGGAATTCTTTGCGCTAAAAATCTTTTCTCCCCCTTCTAAATAACAGATTTTCTGCAGGTTTCTTTGCGCCGCGTTAAAAATTGATTGTAAGTGAATTTTATTGTTTTGCATAATTTAATCGGACTTTAAGGGGCTAATTAACCAAACTCAGATTGGGTGGGGATTTTATCACCTTTCCCAGGACCCCAGAAAACACCTAAAGCATGTGCATCAACCACAATTAATTAAAAAATACTAGACTCAGACCTAAGGACATCGAGCTCAATAGGAAAAGGACTAGTATAGGCATCGACCGTTTATCCTAACTGACTTTGTGGTGTCTAGGCTAGTGGTTATTAATTAGGCCCACTAATGTGGTTCCTTCCCACTTACCTGGCTGTACTTGTCGGTGAAGAGGCGGTTTGAGGTCCTATTTCTAGCCCTAGTTAGGAGCTGTCTAGCAGACCTAGGCGACCCTAGATCTAGGTCTGATTGTGTATGTGTGGTTGATACATTTGTGTCACGAGTCTCTTTTCAAAAATTCTTTGCAAAACTCTCACATAAAAAAAAAAGAAAAAATCTTTTCAAAACTTGCAACTTGTCGCTAAGAAAACTTGCAGCTCACTTCCACCACTTCCCTCCATTGACGTTATCTTCCCCCCACATTCTGTTTTTCTATTTTTCTGACTACACTACTCCTTTAGTGTATGTCACTTTGGACTAGGGATACTAACGCCCGATTAGTCCGTGTTTCGTTGGTACCGACCGACGAACCTTTCGACACCGAAGTTGAAATTCCCTCCATTTCCTTACCTCCACCTTCAAATTCTTCTTTCGAAGGTATGTCGGGACACGACCCCAACGATACCTTACCGACGGGAATGATTCCACCTCCGTTAGGTGTGAATAACCCGAATCTTCCGCCTGTTGTAGCGCCCGCACGAGTTGCGCTCCAGGATCTCTTCTACCCCGTCCGCACTTCTTTACCTACATGTCTTTCACCTCCACCGGCAAATGGGGACAATTTTGAGATCAAACCACATTTCATCAATATGCTGCCTAAGTTTCATGGTTTGGAATCCGAAGATGCATATATTTTTATTAATAAATTCCAAAATGTGTGCGCTATGATGAAAACGACCCAATTAAGTGATGACGCTATAAGGCTAAGGGTCATTCCTTTTACCTTATATGACCTAGCCGAGAAGTGTCTATACAGCACCGCATCACATTCCATTAGAAATTGGGACGGGTTTGTGAGAGCTTTTCTGAAAAAGTTCTATCCTCATCACAAAACTGCTAGAATCCGTAACGAGATTATACAATTTTCACAGCTTCCTTCCGAACCATTTTGGAAGTGCTTCGAGAGATTTAAAGACCTACTCGTTCAATGCCCTCATCATGGGATCGAAAGTTGGCAACTTTGCCAAACATTATACGAGGGATTGAACTCCGCAACGAAGCAGTTGGTAGAAACCATATGTCAAGGTCATTTTCTCTCCAAGTCTAGCGATGATGCTTGGCAGTTTCTTGAGGATCTTAGTGAGCAAACAATTCAGTGGGAGAGTACCAAGACCACATCATCTTCTTCTAGTGGTCAATCTAGGGCAGGCATACATCAAGTAGATATGTCGATTGCTATGAAGGCCGAGATGGCCGCACTTATGAAAAAGCTAGAAGCCATTGAGACCAAAATCTCATCATCTTCTCCTGCCCCTGCCTTACCTCCACGAACTGTTTGTGCTTGTTGTTCGGCTCCATCACATCTAACCGAAGAGTGTCCTTATAATGCATCTACTCAAGGACAGGATCAAGTCAATGCTGCATTTCGGCAACGACAACGAAACGATCCGTACTCTTCGACATACAATCCGGGGTGGAAGAGTCACCCAAATCAACAATTCCAAGGAAATAACAATTTTCAAAGACCTCCTCCACAACAACAACAAGCACCTTCACAAACTCAAAACCAGCAACCTTTCCAACAACAACCTTATACAAATCAAACGAACAATTTGGTTCAACCAAATGATGATAAGGTTATCTCGCTCGAAAAAAGTCTAGATGCATTTCTCAAGCAATCTACAGAATCCGCAGCAAGATTTGAAAATTATGTTCAGTCTTTGATGCATAACAATGCCTCACACGATCAAAGTATCAAATCTATTGAGGCACAAATTGCACAATTAACTGCTGCGTTGAGCGAGAGAGAAAAGGGAAAGCTTCCATCTCAACCATTGCCAAATCCCGGTCACACACAAAACACATATCCTAATCACAATGTAAATGCGGTGACCACGTTGAGATCCGGAAGAGTGTTGCAAAATAATGTGGGAACTAGTGATGACATCCCCGCCGATGGTTCTTCTTCTTCTTCTTCTTCTTTTTCTCCATCGTCATCTTCCCCTTCTTCATTTTCTTCACTTTCTTCTTCACCTTTTTCTTTAGAGCCTATTCTCCACTCTTCACACGGCTCTACTTCTTCTAGCTCGAACGGACCCATTTCTCACAACATGAACACATCTACACCGGGATCCGTTCCTACTCCACATTCTACTCCACAAACATTTGACTCAACGAATTTTCAAAATGCTCCATTCCCAAACAGGTTGAGTCCTAATAAACCAACTGCACAAGTGGAGAAGATTGTGGAGATATTTAAGTAGGTTAGCATAAATATACCTCTCTTGGATGCAATCCAACAAGTCCCTTCATACACGAAAATCTTAAAGGGCTTATGCACCTCGAAGAGAAAGGCATCTCAAGTACCCAAGAAAGTGCTAGTGGCTAGTGCAGTGAGCAATACTATTAACCACCATCAAACCTTACCCCAAAAACGAAAGGACCTCGGCTGTCCTACGATTTCAATCACAATTGGGGATAAGAAAATTAATCGAGCACTTTTAGATCTTGGGTCTAGTGTTAACCTGATTCCCTACTCCGTGTACGAACAATTAGGGGTTGGAGAGTTGAAACCCACTCGTTGTACTCTCCAAATGGCTGATCGATCAATCACACATCCAAGGGGTCAACTAGAAGATGTGTTGATCAAAGTTGGGGAGTTCATATTCCCCGTTGATTTTATTGTTATGGATACACAACCTGTTGCTAACCCAAGAAACCAAATTCCAGTGATTCTCGGTCGACCATTTTTGGCCACTTCCAATACCGTAATAAATTGTCGCAATGGCTCCATGACTCTATCCTTTGGGAAAATGTCTAGTGAGTTCAATATTTATAAGATGGGAAGTTTGCCCCCCGTGCCTAAAACTAGTACACGAGAAGTTTGCTCTATTCACGAAATCACGCAGGAGGACTGCGAGCTTGAAAGATTCTTGTTTGATGAAAACAGTTTTGACGCCACTAGTGCGTCCCTCCTTGAGCCTACCACCGTTGACACAACCGATATTGATTATGAATGTTTCACTTTTTCGGATGATGACAACTCACAACCTGAATATGAGTCTTTTGAATTTGTGGATGAGTTAGTTGAACCATCCAAATCGGTTGTTTGCAGTGATTTCGAACCTGTGTTGGAGTCCTTTGAGTTCGAGGTAGATTCCGCAATGATTCTTTCGCCTCCGAAACTCGAACTCATGTCTTTACCGCCGCACCTTAAATATGCTTACATAGGTGAGAATGAGACTTTTCCCATTATAATATCATCCTCTCTAGCCTTCGAGCAAGAGAACGCTATTTTAAAAGTCTTACAAGATAGGCGGCTAGTTTTCGGTTGGACTATGGCGGACATCGAGGAGATCAGTTCCCTTATAATTGAATATCATATGCAATTGATGGATGTTGCCAAGTCAATAGAGGACCCACAGAAACATCTTGGGGATATTGTGGTTAGTCAACCTCCTCTTTTAGAAGTTGAACCACCCCCATTTCTTTTGAGAAGCTACGAGAATGCCAACATTCCACTGATTGCTGATCATTCGCATTCTCGTTTTGATTCATCACCCCCTCCTGTCTATTCACCTCCATACCTTCCATACCACCACTTCTATCTTCCCCAATTCTTTATGGATCGCTACGACTTATTCTTCCACCAACTGATACTCTTTATTGATAAATTTTTTAATTGGTTGGTGTTAACGTTTGGTCTATGCAAGGTTTGGCAGTAATGTCTGACATAGTTTAAATGAAGTTTGGGGGAGGGTCTTTCTGTATATATTTTTTTTGTTAACAATAAAAAAAATTATAAATAAATAAACAGGGAAGTGCCGGTATTTTGACCCTCTTGGTTTAGCATGACAGTGAGGACACTGTCAAGTTCAAGTTTGGGGGTATGCTCGGTACGTTTTCTTCCTTCGCATTAATTTGTACTTATTTTTGCATTTGCATATTTATTTGAAAACCCATAAAAATTTGAAAATTTTTAAAAATTAATGTATTCAATTTTGGCTAATTGACTAGAGTTTGACAGATAGGTTAACTGGCTAGGAACAACTAGATCTTTGATGTAGTAAATTAAAAACCCTAAAGATAACCTTACTTAAAGTTTAACGGTAGAAAGTATATGCCTTTGTAGTTTATTTAGAAATAGGCAAATTTTGGGTTCACTTCTTGGGCTAAATCAAAAATAAGGGAAGAGTATTGATGTTTTTATTAGAGTATAAGTTTGAAAAATAGTTCCTAGCTTAAGTCTAGATTCTGAAAACGTATACCCTACAATTTGCACAATCACGCACCTTGAAACTTGGAATAGTAGAAGAGACCTTGAAATGCTCATGTCTAAAGTCCTAGTACAATGAAAATAAAAAAATATATATAAGTGTGAATAAAGAAAAAAATGGACACTGGTTTTTGTGATTACTTAAGGCTGCAAAAATAGAAAAATATTTAGCGAGGGTGCTTCATCACCTAGTGCCTTAGACCAACTGGTGTGGGAGTCACTGCTAAAGCCTTGGGTGTTGCAAGACTAGGAAGTACGTTTTAAAGTGAAAACGCATCTTGTAATCAGTTGTTGGTACCTCAAGAAGTATTAACAGTCGCATGAAGGATGTGTGAGCAAAATTCAATTAAATTCACCAACCATAGTACTTTGGACAACGGACAAGGGCATGATTGCTTGATTTGAATTTCCAAGTGTAGGGGTGATCTATACACACACGTAGGGGTATGTGATTGGAATTTAGATAAGAGAGAGGAATGAAGAATAGAACTTGTATCTTTAGTAGAGTTGATAAAAATTCCTAAGTGGAGATGAAACCCTAGAAGGAAAACTTAAGAGATGCCGAAAGCTAAGTAAATCTATAGAACATATATAATCTTAAGTTAAATAATGAGGAAGTGTGAAGAATATGGGTGGATAATTTACAAGGAGAAGATAATAGAATTCCTTGTTAGAAGACCTAATTGGAAAACAAAAGTCAATGGGCCGAATTGATAGGATTTTGTGGGTAGTATCCGCTGAAAACCCTCAGGAGACAACACTCCTCCTACTAGGGACACCTAGAGGTTTAACGGCTTGTTGCACGAGCTCAGTGCAATCATGTTTCCCTGCGAAAGTGCGGTTAGGATTTTAGTGAATAAAAATAAGTTTGCTCGAGGACGAGCAAAAGATAAGTTTAGGGGTATTTGTTCAAGCCATAATATTGCATTTTTTATTCCCCTATTCTTACCCCTTTTATAAATAAACAGGTACTCTTGACCCACGTTTGTTGCATATTACAGGATACAGGCTCTTGGAGCGAATACAGTGAAAAAGACGAAAGTTGATACAGAAAAGGGACTTTTGACCAACAAGTAGACGGATCCTAGTCAAGCCCAGACAAAGAACAATTCACAGTTGTATAAGGCAATGCAGTCCGAAATGTCAAAATGAACGGTCAAAAGATCATTACAAGTTTTCACTGAAGATCTGGAGAAGACCCAGAAGTCAAATGGAGAAAAGAAGTGGAAAAATAGAAAGCCCAAGAAGCAGGAAAGGAAGCCCAGACGTATGGTGAGCCAAGCCCACCAAAGGGCCGCGGAACCGCGGCCCAAGCCAACCAATGCCGCGGTTCCGCGGCCTCTTAGTGCCCGTGTCGGTGCATTTTTCCCTTGTCGGTGCGTCGGTGCAGGGGTTAAGATTTTTCGTGGGCATATCTGTAATTGCACATGCGCGAGACTCTGAAACCCTAATTTTCCCTGTTTACTTATAAATTGTAATCACAGATCTGTAAAACTGATGCCTCTTTTCAATAAATAAAATTCAGATCTGTTCTGTATTCTTGCTTGGAGGGAGCCATCAAATTAGTAAGTAAATTTATTTCTGTGCTTTTAATTCTCTTTAATTAAAATGTTTTTTCATCCCCTAATGAGCGAGTAATCTCCTCGCTTGTTAGTGTTAGCCTTAGGGAAAGGTTTGAGAGATGAGATCTCTTACCCCTTTCATGCCATTTCATAACTACGAATTAGAACTCCATGCATACACGCACAACCGCTCCCTACGGCACCCTACCCCTCGAGGTAACGGTGACACCGTAGTATAAAGGCCCGGTTGCGCGTGTTTTCCATGGAGGTTAGGGTAATTATCGATAAAGGAAGGATAAGAATATAGAGGAAGAAACATCTTCCCGAAAGATTCTAATCCACTTTATTGATAATTACCGTAACATCTAATTGATCAAAAATAAGGCATTGAAAGCTGTGAGGAAACCTTTAATCTCCAAACTTCCCCTAATCCTAACCCTAGCAAGACTTTAATTTAGATTAATTTAGTTTATTTTCAGATCTAGTCTTTTTAGATTTAATGAAATCAATCCAAACAACATTTGGAATCAACTCGTAAAAGGCACATTAAGAAAATTACCCATCTCTGTGGATCGACCCGTACTCACCGGCTAGCTGCAAAGCGACGCCGTTTCTGATTACGGTAAACAAGTATTTTTGGACTAATCAGTACACCGGACAGGACTCGCTGAGAACTGACTGGATGGTATTTATATCTAACGTCAGATAGCAGTTATCAAGTGACATGTGTGCGGATAGTCCGTTGACTTAAAGTCGTCATTTGTCTCGTGTGAGTTCCCACTGTGCTTTGATTACCACCCTACCACGGTTCAAAGGAGTCGTGCAAACAGGTTTTAGTTGGGCACAGTCCCGAGCCACGTGGAGGCATTGAGTGACTGTTAGGGATTCGTCTCTCCCGGTATAGGGAGTTGATATCGCACAGTGATCGGTTGGTCATTACCATAAGTCCCTGGCCAGGGCTGATTGAGAATTACTGATAGATTGATCAGTAGATTCTCGGATGGTGATAGAGCCATACCGACACGACTTGTACGGTTATTAGGGGTTTGACCTTTACCACCTCCCTAGACCATAAATGCGATACTCTTAGACGAACAGACCGGACTGCACGGATATTGTCACACACAGGCTAGTAGGAGTTCGGATGGGTATCTTCACCGGCCTTCTTATCGACATCTACCCGGGGACCGTTACGTACAGCTAGTGCCGCTTGCGGTCTGTGGTTAAACTCACTGCCAGTGTAGTAGTCGAGTCTTTAGAGTCCCACACAGAGTTTTCCCAACTCCAGGCGAAATGATATAGAGTTCGTATGGTTTTACGACAAAGGGTTCGGATGCATACGTGTTTAAACGCACGTACGACATTCAGACAGTTTTTACTAGCCGGCTTTGGTTTAAGCCAGATTCTAGTATCGGGTTATTGGATTTATACAGTCTAAAGTTTTTCCGTGTTTTCACGGATGCGAGGGGCGTTCTCGTAATTTTCCGGGAAGCTTCTAGAAGGATGGTGACTAAGGGGTTAAGGTGGCATTTTCATTTATTGCTAATTGTGACTCATTTGTGTGATTCACTATGTCATTAATGCATCATTTATTGCTTAATGACTCACATAGTGAATCACTCATATTGAATTAATGAAGTATGGTGAATAATCATTTATATTCATTTATTTGATAATTCATTATGTTTCATATATTCAAGTGAGAAGCTTTTTTCATTCTCATTATCATCTCCACCTTCTCTCTCCTCAAGTTTACTCCTTCTTCAAAACCCTAATCCTACCACTCATGAGTTGAGACCAAGGATTAGGATAGACTAAACACTCCATAACCTAACTCTATATCATCTTAGTTACTTTGGTTAGCAACTAGAGAAACTAAGTTACCTCAAGTCTTGAGGTGTAGCTTGGATTAGGGTACTCGGGTGGATCATCTATTACGGAAAGGAGGCCGAGGAGGACATAGAGATCAAAAAAAGAAGGACTAGAATCATTAGGTATAATCTCTTTACATAGTAGCTAAGAACTCTATGGTTGTTGTTAATTATCGTTTAGAAAAGATCTTCAGTTAGTCGATGTTTACATACAAAACAAGATCGTTTTTTATATTTCCGCCTCCCCGCAACTCGTGGGGTGTTGCACATCGACTTACAGCCCAAAGGTAGGAACCAAGTTCATCACATGAACTTTTTCATCCAGACAATCTCTTGGGCAGCATCGTTGGTAGCGATGTAATTATCATTTATCAACGAGTCTGCTACGGTATATAGCTTGGAACCCTTCTAACATACCGTCCCCCCACTGAGGGTAAAGACAAAACCCGAGACTGACTTTCAGTCGTCCTTATCACTCTGGAAGCTTGAGTCGGTAAAGGACTCCACTTGGAGTTCACCGTTACCATACACTAATAACATCCCTTTAGTCCTTCTCAAATACTTGAGAAGGTTCTGTGGGGATCGAAATTTACACCCCGATTGACTAAGTCAAAATCAAAGTCAACCCTAAGCCAAGTGGGCCCAAGCCCAGGTCAAGTGGGCCAATGCTCGGGTCGAGCCCGAACACGAAGCGTCCGGCCTTTCGCCATGCCAAAATAAAAAATTTTGTAATAAATAATTTTGGTGTATTCCTTTTTTTATTTTTTTGAATAAATGTAAGAAAAATAGGCATAAAGCCAAATTTTTGTAAAGCCCGTGGTTTATGTGCAAAAAGAAATAGCACATGAGGCATGGGATGGGCAAAATGCCATTTTGTAAAGCCTGAAGGGCTATATGTAAAGTGTATAGCCTATAATGGCAAAGATAATGAAAATATCTCA
The DNA here is from genome assembly GCA_030015575.1 of Agapanthus africanus. Lineage (NCBI taxonomy): Eukaryota > Viridiplantae > Streptophyta > Magnoliopsida > Asparagales > Amaryllidaceae > Agapanthus > Agapanthus africanus. Next base: position 226,114,367 of record CM057351.1, read on the forward strand.
GGATCTTTTTTTCTCTTTCTACAAAAATCAAGGTCTGTGCCTCCTTCTCCTTGCTCAAGGTTCTAAACCTTTTTCTTTCTTTTGAATTAAATCAAGAATTTTACTCTTTCTTTTCCAAAACTAAATAATTTTTCACCACAAAACCCACAAAGGGGAGCTCAGATCTTCCATTAGATCTCAAAAAGGGGAGGTTTTTAAGATCCCATCCCACTTGTTCTTCAAGAACCGGCCAACATAGAGGAGGAAGAAGGAGACCCATCTCCGAAAATCCCACTTTGGAAAAGCTCCAAGGCTCAAGAGAAGATCCCAGGCTTAAGAGAGAAGAACCTCTGAAGATTTTTAGGGAGTTCAACTCCAAGACCCAAATCCTCAAAGGAGTTTAACTCCTAATCCAGACCTTCAGGAGTTTAACTCCACTCAAAATCCTCTTTTTGGAGTTTAACTCCTATTTCTGGGGTAAAAAAACCCTCCTTTCACTAGCGCCCAAAGCGCTAGCGCCCGAGCGCCCACGTGCCGGGCACATGAGGCGCGGGCGCCCAGAGCGCTAGCGTCCGAGCACTCAAAGCGCTAGCGTCCGAGCTCCCGCATGCCGGTCACGTGAGGCGCTAGCGTCCGAAGCGCTAGCGCCTAAAGCGCTAGCGCCCGAGCACCCACGTGCCAGGCACATGGGGCGCCAGCGCCCAAAGCGCCAGCGCCTGAGCGCCCACGTGCCGGGCACGTGGGGCGCCGGTGCCCAAAGCGCCAGCGCCCGAGCGCCCGCGTGCCGGACACGTGAGGTGCCAGCGCCCAAAGCGCCAGCGCCCAAGCGCCAGCGCCCAAGCGCCTAGCGCTAACCCAAGCGCCCAAGCGCTGGCGCTCACGCGTCCTTTGGACACCTTTTCCTCCTCATTTTACATATACTCCTGATTGTTGGAGTTTTTACGTGCTTAGTTAATTACCGCAATCAAGACGGTTTCGCTTGTAGCTAGCCGGTTGAGTACGGGTCGTCCGCAGGGAGATGGGAATCTTTTTCTATGTGCTTTAACAAGTTAAGTCCAAATGTCCAGGTTTGTTTGAGAATAACTATGTGCTAAAATGTTATATAAAGAGAGATTGTTAAGGTTAGGATTAGGTTAGTTTGAGTTAGGAGTCGCTCACTTCTTTCGTTGCCACTCTTAATATCGGTGTTACGGTAATCGGCAACAACGGGGATTAGCATGACTAGGAAGGAACTTGCGAGTATAAGCTAGGCTTTCCAACGCTCAAGTTCTTCCTTTTGGTGCTTGTCCGTCCGTTCTTGGCTCTTAGCCTTAACCTCCGGTTAATTCAACCACAACCGGTCTCACTAAGGAATCACCGCTATCATGTAGGATATGGTGCCGTAGGGAGCGGATTGTGGTTCAATTAACGGGAGTCCGAATTAAGATGTTGGGCAAGGAAAGAGTGAGAGAGATTTCCTTCTCTCAAACTTTCCTTATCCTACCCTAACAAGTAAGAAAACTACTCACCCATTACAAGAAAAAGAAAATACAACAAAAGGAGGAAGATAGAAAGAAAGAGGTTAGGAGATTACAACTAGCTATTTGAGACCTCACCTTGGCAAGGATCAAGCTTAAGCATCATTGTTGTTAAGGATAAAGAAAACAGAGAACAAGAAAGAAACAAACAACAAATAACAACAACTAGATTAGAAAATGAAAAATACAAGTAATTATAATTAACAACATAACAAGACAAGCATGATAACAAAAAGAACTCTTTTATTCATCACTTCACTCATGAAACCTCACTACAAGATTTTAATGGAGAAAAGATGAAAAAAGGAAGAAGAAGAACAAAGTATATTTTTTACAAGAATTAAGCCCCTTTGGCTTGGCAAGTTCTGGGCTATTTATAGGCAGGAAACTGGAAAACTAGGGCAACAATCTGCCACCAAATAAAAGTACCAAACTGCCCCTGAAAAATCAACAATTGTCGTGTCAATTAGGCTGCGGATCCGCGGCCTAAACCCCTTGTTAGCCGCGGATCCGCGGCCATTAAGTTGAATCGGTGTCTCATGTTTTGTGGTTTTCCCTGGTTTGCTATGTCCTTCAGTGTGGTATACTTTGTTTCTCAGGAGCTCTTCACAATTTTTCCAGAATTTCAGCAGATCAAAAGGTGATTTGATGTGGATCTTTTGCCATGATTTTTCTTGAGCTCCGCGTAGACATGTTGGATCTTGTGTTGACATTGTGCTTTGTGCATGAAAATGACAATCGATTTGCCATTTTGTCCCTTAAACTGGTGTGCGGCAGCATACGTATAGAGAGGGGAGACCTGTATTTTATCTGTGGTTGGCAGTAATCCAGCATTTGTCGCGTTTTTCCATGAATTTTACTGCTTAGAGCTGAGAACCTGTAATCTGCAATTATCTAGCAAACACGGATTAAGAGTACCTACCTATATGCAATGTGATAAAAAATGGGCGGTAAAAAAGTGCAAAAATCTGATATGAACAAATACCCCCAAACTTATCATTTGCTCGTCCCGATCAAAGCCAATTTATTCACAAAAAATTCCTAACCTCACTTTCGCAGGGAACGCGATTGCACTGAGCATGTGCAACAAGCCGTTAAACCTCTAGGTGTCCCTAGTAGGAGGAGTGTTGTCTCCTGAGGGTTTTCAGCGGATACTACCCACAAAATCCCGTCAAGCTAGTTTTGCAAAATAACTATGATCCAAACCCAAAGGTTTTGTTTCAGAAAATAACAATTCTATTATCCTAAGTCTAGACTATCGAACCTTTATTTTTCACACCTCGCTTCTTATTTAACTTAAGATTTTATATGTCTTTACGTGTAGTGCAAATAGTGTCGTTAAGTTCCAGAAGGATCGATTAAAGTCATCATGTCACACAATAAAGCCCAGATAAAAATTTTAAAAGTATCACATAAGTTTTATAAAGAGTTAAGTATTTTTCAAGTTTCGTTTTCTAGTAAGGTTTTAATTTCAGAATTTCTATCTTGCTTAACAGGAAACTAGGTCTTATTTTTCACTCCACCTTTTTCTTATTTTCATTTCATACACACCTCTATGAACATGCAATAGTCTTTATCATAGAATAAAACCTTCATATCTCCGCTAGAAATATTTTTTTTATAAAAACCTGTCTTTTGTCAAGATTATTCTCACACAAAGAACCGTTAGGAATTTTGACTCGGAGAGAACACTTGCTTGACTTTGTTTTAATCTGGACTTTCTAGGCTTCTTAACGAGCTTTGGGCCAATGCACCCGAACCAGTTGGCTTTAGGGCATTAGGTGTAGAGACACCCCAGTAGACTTAATTACTCAAGTTACCTAGGCCCAAAATCAAAAGACAATTTAGCGTGAAAATCATGTTGATTCAATGCGAACGGAGATATAACCGGTAGTTCAATTATTTTTTTGGATAAAAGACGTGTTTAGTAGGTTTGGTGTGTAACCATTCCAATCAAGTTCCAGATGGGTTATTTTTCAGAATTAGTTCCAATTTAGGCATCAATAACATCCCTTCATATTCGCTACACTTCATAAACTATTCTTGATATTACTTATTTCAGAACAAACCTATTTGATCCTCAAAAAATAATTTATCCATTTAAAACTTTTTAGACATAATAGACTTGTCATCTAATTTTCAAAGATCACGATACATGTAGTGTGATGTAAAGATGTATATCAGCTATAGTTAACTTCAAAAGAGAGTTATCTTTCAGGTTTTCAAAATCTAAAAATAAGATTTAGTTATTCTTATCTTATCAAACAAAACCGTCGAAATGTTGAATCTGAGTTCTCCCACTAGCTAACTTGAAAAAAAGGTTTTTTATGTTTGTAGAATTTTTTTTTTTGATTTTTATGGATTTTATGGATTTTAGTATGCAGATGCAAAATATACATATGAATGCGAAGGTTAGAAATGCGTACCGAGCGTACCCCCAAACTTAAACTGGACAGTGTCCTCACTGTCATTGTATGAAGAAATCATTGAAGGGTCAAAATTGTCGGTTAGATATACACAAATTTTTTTTCTTTTTCTTTTTTTATTTATATATTTTTTTTAAAAAAAGAAAAGAAAAAAATAAGAAAGATGGATATGCACCGGACAAGAATATCCACAAATATATACAAAATGGTATATATATACCCCCAAACTTATTTGAAACAGAGTCCACTGTTTTGGCTGGATAACCGAAGTTTGGTGGTAGGCAGAGGAAGATTATACAGGGTAAACCGGCTCCTGTAAGACCAGGAGCTCCTCTGTTGGTTCGGCGCTAAGGTACGGTTGTAGTCTGTGTCCGTTTACTTTGAAAAATGAACCGTCATTTGGATTCTCCAAATCCACAGTGCCATGCGGATACACATTCCGCACAAAATATGGCCATTTCCAGCGAGATCTGAGCTTACCTGGATGGAAATGTAGCCGGGTGTCGTAAAGCAGTACCTGTTGACCAGGTGCGAATGTTTTGCGCAAAAGGTGTTTATCGTGAAACACCTTCGTTCGGTTCTTAACGACAACCGCGTTTTCGTATGCCTCATCCCGAAGCTCGCTCAATTCGTTCAACTACAGCTTCCAATGGCTGCCCGCATCATCGAGAGGCAGATTTAGCTCCTTTATCGCCCAAAATGCGTGATGCTCTATTTCCACAGGAAGGTGGCAAGCCTTTCCGTAAACAAGCTGATAGGGAGACATGCCAAGATCAGTCTTGTAAGCCGTTTGAAATGCCCACAGGGCATCAGTGAGTTTTAATGACCAATCCTTACGGTTCTTGAAAACCGTCTTCTCCAGTATCTGCTTGATTTGCCGATTTGAAACTTCGGCTTGCCTACAGGTTTGGGGGTGGTAGGGCGTAGATAGCTTATGATTAATGGAATATTTCCGCATCAAAGCCTCAAAAGTCTTATTGCAGAAATGAGTTCCATTGTCGCTAATGATCGCTCGGGGGTGCCCAAACCGGGAGAAAATGTTTTCCTTAAGAAATCTAACGACAACCTTGTTGTCGTTAGTCCGGCTGGGCACAGCCTCGACCCACTTAGAGACGTAATCAACAGCGAGAAGGATGTACAAGTTCCCAAAAGAGCTGGGAAACGGCCCCATGAAATCTATCCCCCAAACATCGAAAATCTCTACAACCAAGATTGGTTGGAGTGGCATCTCGTTTCTCCTGGATATCCGGCCCAAGTGTTGGCACCGGGAGCAAGTCTTGCAGTAGTCATGAGCGTCTTTGAAGAGTTGTGGCCAGTAGAAACCACACTGCAAGATCTTCTCAGCTGTCTTTCTGGGGCCAAAATGCCCGCCACATGCTTGATCGTGGCAAAACGACAGCACACTCTTGAATTCATCGTCAGGGACACACCGACAAATAATCTGGTCGGGACAGTACTTGAACAGATAGGGTTCGTCCCAGTAAAAGTGTTTTACTTGGGATAAGAATCGAAGTCTGTCCTGACTTGACCATTCAGTCGGTAGTAATCCCGTGGCCAAATAGTTCACAATATCTGCGAACCAGGGTTCGCAAGATACTGTCAAGAGCTGTTCATCCGGAAAAACGTCGTTGATCAGAATTTGAAGCGACGGCGAAGAAGGAAGTCGTGAGAGATGGTCGGCGACTACATTTTCACATCCTCTTTTGTCTTTGATGACAATGTCAAACTCTTGAAGCAAGAGGATCCAACGTATCAGCCGAGATTTTGCATCTTTCTTCGCAAAAAGATGGCGCAGAGCAGAATGGTCCGTATAGACGATGACTGGAGAGCCGATGAGGTAGGGCCTGAACTTTTCTAAAGCAAATACAACAGCCAAGAATTCCTTCTCAGTTGTTGTATAATTTAGTTGGGCGTCGTTCAGGGTTCAGCTAGCATAATAGATTATATGCAGCATCTTGTTGATGTGTTGTCCAAGGACAGCACCGATGGCAAAGTCGGATGCATCGCACATAATCTCAAATGGGTGCGTCCAGTCAGGAGAAGAAAGAATGGGAGCAGAAGTGAGTGAGCTTTTTAATGACTTGAACGCGGTCACACAGCTCGAGTTGAAGTCGAATGTCATGTCCTTGGCCAGCAAAAGAGTCAAGGGCCTAGCAATCTTGCTAAAGTCCTTGATGAACCGTCTATAGAAACCGGCATGGCCAAGGAAGGCTCGGATGTCTCTGACGCATCGGGGAGGAGGGAGATTGGAAATGACTTCAATCTTTGCTTTATCTACCTCAATGCAATTTTGCGAGATGATATTTCCTAAGACAATACCTTCGCGCACCATGAAGTGGCACTTCTCCCAGTTCAAAGTGAGATTCTTGTCCTCACACCGGGTAAGGACAGCGTCGAGATGCAGCAAACACTCATCAAAGGAATCGCCGAAAATGGAGAAATCGTCCATGAAGATCTCCAAGAATTTTTCCACCATGTCTGAGAAGATTCCCATCATACACCGCTGGAAGGTGGCGGGCGCATTGCACAACCCAAAAGGCATGCGGCGATATGCAAATGTACCTAAAGGACAAGTGAGTGTGGTCTTGTCCTGGTCTTTTTCGGCGATGGGAATATGATTATAGCCGGAGTAGCCATCAAGAAAGCAGTAGTACTCGTGTCCGGCCAATTGTTCATGCATCTGGTCAATGAAAGGTAGCGGAAAGTGGTCCTTCCGTGTTGCGGCGTTGAGTTTTCTGTAATCGATGCATACTCGCCACCCAGTCTGGGTGCGAGTAGGGATTAACTCGTTCACCTCGTTGGTTATGACCATTATGCCTGATTTCTTGGGGTCAACGTGAATGGGGCTGACCCACTGGCTATCAGAGATAGGGTAAATGATACTACTATCCAGACACTTTAAGATCTCCTTTTTTACAGCCTCCTTCATGACTGGGTTGAGTCGCCTTTGTGGATCCCTGGCTGGTTTGGCATCATCTATCAGATGAATGTGATGTTCAACGATCAGGGGACTAATCCCCTTGATGTCCGCCATGGACCAGCCAAAAGCTTGCCTATAGCTGTGCAAGACCGCGGGAAGGGCTCTCTCTTGGTCGGGAGCTAGAGAATCCGAGATGATAACAGGGAGGGTCTCGTTCTCACCCAAGTAAGCATACTTAAGGTGAGACGGCAAAGGCTTGAGTTCGAGCGTTGGAGGTGAAACGATTGAAGGCAAGAAGGGTGAAAAGGTCTCGAACTCAAAGGATTCCAGCAAAGGTTCAAAATGAGTGTAAGCGACCGAGTTGGATGGTTCAGGTAACTCATCCGGAAATTCAAAGGATTCCAACTCGGGTGGTGACTGGCTAAGATCGGTCGAGAAAGTGAAATACTCATAGTCATTGTCGGGCGCAGAAGCAGCAGCGGGTTCGAAGAGGAACGCACTAGTGGCGTTAAGGTTGTCGTGATCGAACAAAAACTCCTCGAATTCATACTCCTCTGGGGTGATCTCCTGGATTGAGCAAACGTCTAGTATATGAGTATTAGGTTCAAAGGGCTGATTCCCCAACCTAAAAATGTTGAGTTCAATTGTCATGTTTCCAAAAGATAGGTTCATCAAACCATTTCGACAATTGATCACAGCATTTGAGGTTGCAAGGAATGGGCGGCCGAGTATCACCGGAATTTGATTCCGGGGGTTAGCTACAGGTTGTGTGTCTAAAACAATGAAGTCAACGGGGAATATGAAGTCCCCAACCTTGATTAACACATCCTCTAGCTCACCCCTAGGATGGGTGATCTCGGCCATTTGGAGAGTACAGTGTGTGGGTTTCAGCTCTCCTACACCTAGTTGCTCATATACTGAGTACGGAAGCAGGTTAACACTGGCACCAAGATCTAAAAGCGCGCGGTTGATGTTCTTATCCCCAATGGTAATAGAAATCTTAGGACAGCCAGGGTCCTTCCGTTTTTGAGGTAAAGATTGGGTAAGAGCATCACTCACAGCACTAGCTAAGAAAACTTTCTTGGGTACCTGAGATTTCCACTTTTTCGTGCACAAGTCCTTTAAGATTTTTGCGTAGTAAGAGACTTGTTGGACAGCATCTAAAAGGGGAATGTTGATGTTAACCTGCTTAAACAACTCCAGAATCTTCTCAATTTGTGGATTTTGTTTATTGGACCTCAACCGGTTTGGAAATGGAACGTTTTTAAAATTGGTTGAGTCCAATGCTTGTGGAGGAGATTGTGGAGTTGGAACGTGTAACCGTTCGAAAATCGTTTAGGCAGTTTTTCGGTAATCGGCAAATTTTTCGGCTTTTTCCGTAAAAAGTCAAAATAGGTATTTTTCATTGTAGACCTAATTATACAAAATTTAGATAAGATATTACTATAATTTTGTCACTAAAATGTCACTTATAATTTTCTAGTTAAATAAATTTTTTTTCGTAATTAATTATTTTTTTATTATTTTAAGCCTTTTTAAATATATTAAATTAGGGATAAATACAAATTTAATTAGGTAAATTTCTTAATTAGGAGTCTTTATAATCTAAAATATGGTATTAATAAAATTGTATCATGTCTTGCAAACTTTTGGTTTAAAGGTGGGAAATTTAATGAAAAATGAGGTAAAAAATGGGTTTTTTTTGTAAAAAGGTTGACATGAAAGCATTAAATGATAATATGGGGTGTTATTTGACCTAGAATCTTCTCAAATTTTCCCCACCTCCTCACCCTTGCTGCTGGCCGACCCCTCTTCCTGCAGAATTCCCCACTTCATCACTTCATTTTGCTTCTTTTTCTTTGCTAAAAATCCATTTAAATTCATAAATTTCCATCTCCATTCAAACCCAAACCCTAAACCACTCTCTCTTCTACCCAAATTGGTTCAAAAACTAGATGAAAGGAGGCTTCTTGGTGACTTGATCAAGCTAGGGTTCAAGCTTGAGAGGTGAAAATTCTAATCTTTTTGTTAACTTGTGGTTTAATTATGCTAGAATTGAAATTCTAAATATTAGTTTAGTGGTAAATGTTGTTTAGGAAAAATCAAGAGAAGGATTGATTTTAAAACTAGGGTTTGAAGCATAGTTGTTAGGATTAAATTAGGGCTTTGGGTTTCTAATTGGTTGTAGTGGTTAATGGTGTATTTATATGCTCGCTAAATCGTTAAATTTCGATGTTTGCATTGAATCGGCGTTGAATTTGCTTACTAGATTTTTACGAAAAATAGAATGCGTTCAATTTGCGTTCGGTTAGCAATATTATTAGCTTCGTATAGGATTATTAGAATGCGCGAACGCGGGGTTTCGTCTAGTCGGGTTGTAGTTTTGCCGATTTCCCCGAAATGACGATTCTAGTTCAAGGATTGCGATTTTCGTGCGTTTTCCCGCTCACCGAGTGCATGCTATGATTAATTCGAGAGCGTTGATAATTGTATGTTGTAACTTGCATTGCGTTAGGTTTTGTAATCTTATGCTTGATATTGTGCAAATATATGATCGATCGGGGAAACATCGGACACGGCGCGAAAAGGCAAGGCGGTGGCCGGATCGGATTAGCGGAGATTTCAGGTGAGTAGATGTATTCATCTATGGGGGAATCGTCTGGATGGCGCGATGCGCCCCCCCTAGTTAGGATTACCCTACTTCTTGCAAGATTATATTGTTAGCTAGCTTATCCATTCATGTACACTGCATACCCTTATAGTTAATAATATGCTAGTTTGCATGGATATTCATATGCACATATGCGATAACACTTCGTAGGGCACGAACACCATTACCATTGGCATCTGTTGCACGCGCACTATTCATGTGACACACACGCCTTTGGTAATTGACATGCCACGTGCACGATAGAACCTGTTTATCTTAATATCGTCACCTGCATTCATACTTGATATATGAAACTGCATCGCATGCATATATCTCGCATCATCATCATATTTACAAAGAACTCTAGCCAAAATTCACATCATATACATTGATATCATAGACATTTATCATATATAACATGTGGACACTATGATTTTCTTGATGATTTCAGTTTTTCTGCGATTTCTGGATTTTTGGGGAAAACCGCAAGAATTTAACAAAACCTTATATTTATCATTTCAAAACAAAGTTGCGGTTTTCTCGTGATGTATGTGTCGTCCACCATGAGTTTTCATGTTTTCTGTTGGATTTCGAGACCCGATTCGAGGAGTGGATGAACCGTCTCGGGTACATGGTGGGCCCGGTATGGTACCCCGGGGCAAGAAGATCAAGTTGTAGACGATGAGCCTGGCAGGGGAAGACTACCTACCGGTGATGTCTGGCGCGGCGGATATCCGGAGGATACCGACCGTTGTCGTGAGATTTATGATATGGGCCGATCCGGACTGACGGAGCCCGATATTGAGACAGATATGATTCCTATTTGGTGTCGATGCTTGACACGGGTTTTCAGATGATTTTTCTTGATGGTATTTAGCTATTATACAGATATTCGTGTTCTAAAGTTAAATATTCAATATCCTTAGCATTTAAAACACTTAAAGACTTAATAATGACATTGCATACCTGTGCATGTATACTAGAGATATTATATCACATATGGACATACACGTTGTAGTGCATTGCGTGCATTCTTACGATTGCCTTATTAGATGTTATATTTACTCACGAGCTGGCAACTCACCCCCGTTGTGCCACGGTGTCTTGCAGGTCGGACCCGTCAGTCTTGTAGCGGCGGGCTATCTTATCATCAGCTTCTTTTGCTCAGACTCGCGACATCGCCCGTAGGTGGGTTGCGAGTATACTTTATTTCTTTTGCTTTATCATTGTATCTAGTATTCTCCATCTACCACTTTATTTATTGTATATGCGACATAGTGATGAGACTGAGAGATTTGTATATTGGTGGTTTCTTTTGGGTCGAGCTCACTTGAGCCGGCGTTGCGTTTTCTGATATTTTGGGTTTCTTCTATGCTCTTTTCTTGGTATTGCTTATATATTGCATGTGGTTGTGATCCTCCTTGGGCGAAGAGCTAGCTCCCGCTTGGGGATGCCATTGTTATGATTTCATATGTATTATCTTGTTGTACCGATTTTGGGGGATAGAAAATACAGGGGAGACTCTGCCGAAATTTTCGGAAATTTTTGATGTTTTAAAAAGGGATTCTATGCAACTTAAATGATTTTAAAACCGTTTTCATTAAAGGTTTTCCTTCACTCTCTTTTGATTCTGGTTTAGATTTTCTGGGCTTTGGCTGACTTAGGTTACGGTACGCCTTTAGACGTCTCGTAATCTAAGTGCCAGTTACGTTCCGTACTTTCGGGTCGTGACAAAGTTGGTATCAGAGCGTAGGTTTTACCTTTCTGAGTGTAGGACGACCTTGGTAGATGGAGTAGGTGACTTAAGCAGAGTGGCGTAGCGTGGGTATGATCCGTGGCATACTTACGATACGGTACTCCGCCTAAGTGACCTTAGGACATAATTGCTTGTATTTCCTTTCTTGATTCCTTGCATTCCTTGATTCAATTGCAATGTCCTTATCAGTCCTGTTTCTTATTCCAGCTTCGATGCCGCCAAAGACTACGAGAGCTCAGCGGGCTGCCGCTAGGGATGAGATTCGGGCGGGCCCGTCTGAGGCGAGGATCGAGCGGGAGGATACGCCTACCCCTCAGGGTCATACTGATCCGCCTTATCCTGACCGTATTGCCAGACTAGAGGCCGGTATGCAAGAGTTGCGGCAGATGATGGGATCTTTAGTTGAGTCCAGCCGGGCACAGAGATCCGAGGACGTTCCTTCCACCGCACAGACCACGATCGTACCTGCTGCACAGATGGTCACTCCTGCTGCTACTACGGAGACTATCCCTGTTTCACTACAGGAGTTCATGAGATTGAGACCTCCAGCTTTTACCGGTATAGATGCGACAGAGGACCCACAGGCATTTCTTGATAGGATGGCTCGGATTTGCCGTTCGTTGAGGTGTTCTGATGATGGATTGGTGGAGTTTGCGAGTTTTCGTCTGGAGGGTCTTGCACAGACATGGTACGATTCAGTAGAGAGAGGCCGAGCTACAGGTCTTGAAAGGTTCCTAGGCACACTAGTGAGGTCTCACAAGGCATCGAACATGCCAATTTAAAAAAAATGGTGCCGAGAAACCCTAGACTACGGATCTTAGACTAGATGTTTAGGCGAAAAGATAATCTAGTTAACTACTTAACTAAAAGTTAGATGCTACAACCTTTGTAGATCCGGATATCCACTTCCCTAGCTCCACGTAGTGGTCCTCTCACTGTCCTTTTCCAATCCTAGACTCGTTCATCGGCTTCATCGGGAAAGCGAGCGGAATAGGTCGTCGGCTTCGTGTCAAAGACGATCTACGTCGAGGCATCACAAGTTCAAGCTCCGACTTCACCAAGTTGTGAAACTTGTGAAGAAAACACCCAAAACAACTTGGCAAGAGGTAGAGGGTGAAGAAATAGGAGGTGGGTTCACTTTAGAATTGGATTTATCTCACTTTAGCTCAAGTTGCCATTGATGGACCTTGAGCTTTTCTTGAAGAAGAAGATGAAGATTAAGAAAGAATATGATAATTTCTATTTTAAAATGAAAAGAAAAACCAAACTTATCATAATGTGAACCATAGTTAAGTGTAGAGAATTGACTAAGGTTAGAAGAATGGTTAGGGTTTAGAGTGAAGACAAAATGGTCACAAAGTCAAAGCTTCATGAAGCTTCAACAATGTTCAAGAATGAAAGCAACCATTTTGTATTCTTATGCCATTCTTTTTCCAAAAATGAATAAATAAAAGAATGGATAAATGAAAACCCTAATCACTTTCTTAACCTAGGTTTAATTCTATACACTTAACCTAATGAGCAAGCATCATCAAACATGATACTAACACGTGCACAAAAGTATATCACATATACAATTTGCACATCAAGTGAGAAAATCCATATAAAGTGAACCAATACTAGTTAATGCAAAGTAATATATCAAATATATAATTATACATTAAATCATTAAATCAACATTTGATTCAATGATCCGGTCATGTCCCACATAACCGACTAGTATTCAATGTATCGATTTATCGAATCAATGATTCGATAACTAGGTCATATCGAATATAACCAATCGAAACATTTGTCGCGAGAATGAAATGCTTATCACATACACACATTATTCTCGGTCCCGCACATATCTCATATGCGCTCCTATTTCGTTTCGCTTGAACCAGGAAACCTCTGTGTAGGACTCTAAAGACTCGTCAATACGCCGGTAGCAGATGATGATCATATCAAGCACCCACAAGCCGCAAGCGGTCTGCTAAACGTAACGGCCATCCAGGTATTGAGCGATCAGAAGATCGACGAGCTAGCCCGCTCACACTCCTGTGAATCCAACCAGTAACACTTACCGTACAGTCCGGTCTGTTCGTCTGATACGTCGCATATCAAGTCTAGGGGTGGTAAACGTCAGACCCCAATAACCGATAAGTCGTGCCGATGTGAGGCTCATAACGGGTCGAGAAACTACTGGTAACACTTACCAGCAAATCTCTGATCAGCCCTGGCCTGGGACTTCCCTGTTACGGCCAATCGAGCACAGCGCAACATCAACCCCCAATACCGGGAGAGACGAAACCCCTCCTATCGCTCATTGCCTCCATGTGACTCGGGACTGTACCCAAAGACCACCGTTTTGCATGCCCTCATGGACGTGGTAAGGTGGAGATCAAAGCACAGTGGGAATCACACAAGACTCTATGACGATCTCGGGTCTGCAGACTAACCTGCACAAGTGTCACCTGAGAACTGCCATCTGACGTGAGGTATAATACCATCTGGGAGTTCTCGGCGAGTCCGTCCAGTGTACCCAGTCTCCACTGAGCACCCGATACCATCTCTGATGTCAAACACCAATGGATATGGGATCATCCATCGCCCATCTCATGGGTCGAGAAGCGTATACGCTAGTCTACTCTGGTATATCGATGCCCCGTCTCGATACACCCACGACTAGGGACCTTGAAGGATGTACTTATGGACTACCATGTCCCCACTAGTATGATCTGCATCATAGTCCAGGTAGTCAAGTACACATCCTAAGGGCTTTACCAACATGTAACCATAAGACAGTTTAAAGAGACTAGTGTACATGTTAAGATAAAGAGTAACCAGATAGCATACTATCATATCGAGCAAGAAAGTCATCTCTATATATGTCCAAGCATCCAATATAATATACATCATCTGTACAATACTGGCCTCTAGGGCATACATACAACCAACAATCTCCCACTTACACTAGGGCCAGCTGCTGTAGTATCGCATACCGAGCATCCCGAAGAGTCTCTCAAACTGTATCTGGAGAATGGCCTTCGTGAGTGGATCCGGCGTGTTGTTCTTCGTGTCAACCCTCCTAACCTCGATCTCCCGGCGATCAACTATCTCCTGGATCAGGTGATACCGCCTCAGAATATGCCTGGATCGCTGATGGGACCTGGGTTCCTTGGCCAAAGCCACCGCTCCATTGTTATCGCAATACAAAGGTATTGGACGCTCAATGGATGGAACCACTCCAAGTTCAGTAATGAACTTCTTGATCCAGACAGCCTCTTTGGCAGCATCGTTGGCAGCGATGTATTCAGCCTCCATCGTCGAGTCTGCCACGGTTTCCTGCTTGGAACTCTTCCAGCTAACCGCCCCTCCGTAAAGGGTAAAGACAAAGCCCGACTGCGACTTAGAGTCGTCCTTATCATTCTGGAAGCTCGAATCGGTAAAGGACTCCACTTGGAGCTCTCCGTTACCATACACCAAGAACATATCTCTAGTCCTTTGCAAGTACTTGAGAATGCTCTTCACAACTGTCCAGTGACTCTTTCCAGGATCAGCTTGATACCTGCTCACTACACTTAGTGAGTATGCTACATCGGGTCTGGTACATAGCATCGCATACATGATAGAGCCTACTGCCGAAGCATATGGTATCCCTTGCATGCGAGCTCTCTCCAAATCAGTCTTGGGAGACTTCTCTTTGGAGAGAGTGACTCCAGAGATCGTGGGCAAGTTCCCACGCTTGGACTCTTCCATACTAAACCTCTTTAGTATGGTGTCAATGTACCTGGATTGGGACAATCCCAAAATCTGTTTGGATCTATCTCTATAGATCCTTATTCCCAATATGCAGGAGGCATCACCAAGATCTTTCATTGAGAATCTTTGTGATAAGAAGAGCTTGACTGATTGCAGCATAGGAATATCATTTCCTATCAAGAGTATGTCGTCCACGTACAATACGAGGAAGACAACCTTACTCTCTGCCACCTTCTTGTAGATACAAGGTTCATCTGGGTTTTTGACGAAATCAAACTCTTTGATAACGACGTCAAAGAAGATGTTCCAACTCCGCGATGCTTGCTTTAATCCATAAATGGATTTAAGCAGCTTGCACACCTTCCCGCTGCTCCCACTGTCTATGAAGCCCTCTGGCTGAGTCATGTACACGCACTCTTCTAAATCACCATTTAGAAAGGCGGTCTTAACATCCATTTGCCAGATTTCGTAATCATGATAAGCAGCGATGGCAAGCATGATCCGGATGGATTTAAGCATAGCCACTGGAGAAAAGGTCTCGTCATAGTCCACACCTGGTCTTTGACGAAAACCCTTTGCTACAAGTCTAGCTTTGAAAGTCTCCACTTTCCCATCTACACCAAGTTTCTTCTTGAAGATCCACTTGCTCCCAATGGGTTTTACCCCTTCAGGAGCAACGTCCAAAGTCCATACTTTGTTGGTGTACATGGATTCCATCTCGGACCGCATAGCATCCAGCCATTTCACTGAGTTCCCACTCGTGATGGCCTGCTCGAAGCTAGTTGGGTCATCATCCTCCATGATGCAATCCTCGCTCCCACCGTCCATGAGAAAACCGTAGTATCTCTCAGGTGGGTGAGGAACCCTACTAGATCGGCGAAGAGGCTGAGGTTCGTCGGAAGCTACTGAATGCTCTGGTTCCACTAAATCTTCAGTTTGAGTTTGTGTAGCCGGAATTTCTTCCAGTTCTACCTCATCGCCACTAATTTCCTTTGCAAGAAATTCCTTTTCCAAAAAGGTGGCATGTCGAGAAACAATCACATTTTGTTCCTCTGTATGGTAGAAAAGATATCCATGTGAATGTTTGGGATATCCCACAAACTTGCATAGAACTGACCGTGCCTCGAGTTTGTCCGGATTTTGCCTTTTGACATAGGCCGGGCAACCCCATATCTTAACTCGTTTAAGACATGGTCTCTTCCCACTCCATATCTCATATGGTGTGGTAGGTACAGATTTAGATGGAACTTGATTCAATAGGTATGCTGCTGTCTCCAGCGCATAACTCCAGAAGGAAATAGGTAACTCAGCTGTGCTCATCATAGAGCGCACCATATCTAATAGGGTGCAGTTCCTCCGTTCTGATACACCGTTGTGCTGTGGTGTATATGGAGGAGTCAGCTGAGAGAGAATCCCATTCTCTTTTAGGAAGTCCAGGAATTCATTGCTTAAGTATTCTCCTCCTCGATCAGATCGTAGGATTTTAATACTTTTTCCGGTTTGGTTCTCAACTTCTTGTTTATATTCCCTAAATTTCTCAAAAGCTTCTGATTTGTGTTTCATTAGGAACACATACCCGAACCTGGAGAGATCGCAGTGAATGTAATGAAGTATGAAGAACCATCCCTGGCATGTGTAGACATGGGACCGCATACATCACTATGTATAAGTCCCAAGAGTTCGGTAACTCTTTCTCCGTGTCCCGTAAACGGAGTTTTGGTCATCTTACCTTTGAGACATGACTGGCAAGTATCATAAGATGAAAATTCAAACGGATTTAAATATCCATCTTTATGCAACTTAGCTAGTCGTGTCGCATTGATGTGCCCCAGTCTACAATGCCACAAGAAGGATTCGTTGAGTTCAGAACTCTTCCTCTTGTGTGTGTTTGTTATGCTCAGAACTGTTGATTGATTTAGAACATAAATGCCATTGCATAACGTGCCTGATCCAACCAACTTTTGGTTACGGAAAATGTTCATAACATTGTCCTGTAATACAAAATTATATCCCTCTTTACTCAGTAAAGAAACTGATATAATGTTGCATATCAGGTTCGGCATGTAATAGCATTCGTTCAGAACCAATGTATTACCAGTTGGTAATACAAGGTGATATTCCCCGACAGTCTTAGCTGCAACAATTGCACCATTTCCAACTCTTATGTCTTTATCACCTTCTCCAAGTTCTCTACCTTTCTTAAGCCCATGTAACTGATTACATATATGGGATCCTGACCCGGTATCTAATACCCAGGACGTAGAGCAAATGGAGAAACAGTTCTCAGTAACGAACACACCCGAAGAAAATGCATCAACATGTACTTTCTTCAATCGGGTGGCATGGGAATCCTGGTATTCCCCTATATCCTGTTCATTCCTATAACTCTTATAAGAAAGAACGGAACCAACGTTCCCCAGCACAGAATAACATGCGGGTTCGGTCAATACATCCATATTATTATCTTCATTAGGGCATGAAATGGTCGCTACCTGGAGAGAGAGAGAAGAAAACACTTTAGCGTATGCTCGTGCAAGATCAGATTGGTTATTATCTTATCTAATCAGGATGGCTCCCACTGCTTTTTATCAAATCTTCCTTCAAACCCTAAAAGGAAAGACTAGCCGGGATTAATTACACACTACAAGTTCGCCAATCTTTCAGCCAGGCCAGTGTCGGTACTTTGAGGGAGGTCCCCCGTGCTTTTGCACGAACCTAATTAATGTAAACCTCGTTTTTCCAGAGGCGTAACCCCGTTGACACCTTTCTAGACACCTACTTGATCAGCTAATTGCAATGTGTAAAACTCTCCCAGGAGTAACTCTTACTCGCAGTGGGTATCGGGATCCAACTATCTCATAGAAGGTATGCAATCTCATTGCAAATTTCAACACTTGAAATTCCCGATAATATTTTGCCCCTAGTGTCTTATGACCTTGACAAAGGCCAACAAATCACAGGATGCTAGTCAAGTTCAACCCGTTATTTCTTGATTGAATCAAACCCACCCGCACGACCCTTGACAAAGGCCAACAAGGTCGCACGACTACCCTGAAACAACCTGCATCACATGCATTAACAGATAAGCACTATTCAGCTACCGCACACTACGCCTTGACAAAGGCCAACAAATGCAGCACGAACACTAAACAGTTCTAATCTGAAATGACGGAGGGCTACGACAGGTTTTTCTGAAAACCTATTGCGTAATGAACTTGATATCGTTGTAGAATCAAATGAAGTTTTGAAATGGAGTGATTTTGAGGATTTTATAGTTTTGCTAAAGGGGTCACTCCCGGTGAAGGGATCGTCGGCCCTTTCCTCGTCGAATGAGGTGCGGGATATATCATATATATCACTGTGCAAAGCAAAAACTCTTAAAAGCAATCAAAGCCAAACCATGTGTGTAGCATCTGCCAGTTACTGCTAAAGGAGTCACTCCCGGTGAAGGGATCTCGGTCCTTTCCTCATCGAATAAGGTGCAGGGTATATCATATATACCGCTGTGCAAAGCAAGAACTGTAGCTACCTGTTTTATTTTAAAATTCGATTCCACATCTTAGGTTTTTTATCTTTCATTAATCACATTAATGAAGTCCCATCATTTAAATGCCTAAACATCACAGATAGATAGGACGTACACTTATGCCATCCGCATTCGCCTCGATGTCCCCTCGTGCACCGTTAGGTTAGGTAACTAACGACAGAGCAGGGCAGGGCTAGCGCGGGTGTAAAACATAAGTAACGTCTATATAATATATCATATATACTATATACTAAATCCATCACAGAATCACGTCACAGAATCACAGCAGAATAAACATATGAAATATTGGATATACTAGGATGTCCGTGTTTTCAATACGAGCCAGTATAAAACACGGATTCCACGGTCGTGACGAATAGCCAATCCCACACCCCTAGACCCCTACGAGAGCGGCAAGCAACCCTGCCAATTCTAGGGTTAGGAGACCCGGACTCGACTCCTCGAGTTGGTCTCCCACTGGACCCCAGAACCCGGTTACTTGTGCTCCCCTCCTTGGGTCTATCCTAATGCGGAAAAGTAAATAATATACAAAAGGTGACATCTTCCGCTACCTGGAAGTGCCCCAAATAAAAGAATATTACATACAAGTTTTTACATGAATGAAAATGAAAAACACTCATCTCACATAAAAAACCCCGGCTATTCGAACACGACGATCCAATATAACATATCCAGCAACACATAAGATCACATGTCATCAACGTAAGTAAATATGCGCATCCCAATTGTCGTTGACATATAGCAACGAAACCGGCGATATCACATATTACACTTACGGTCACAGAAAAGAAAGTGTAAAACTACAACAATTGGAATCCGCAACTTCTTTAGATATCGCATGCCTAATCAAATGAAATACTTAGACATCACATGCCTAACAGTTATAAATCCCGCATTTTAGTCTCATTATCGAAAACACTTTTCAATATAAAGTGAAACTAAACCGCTAGATTTATAACATTCATTCAGTTATCACATAACTGTTTGTGAATTCCAATTATTGTATCACATTCCAGATAAGCAGAAAATGTTAAACTTTCCGATCGAACATTCGAATACCCAAGTTTTCCCGATACAGCTCAACACATGAAATAAGTCTAACGACATTCAGTTCGTGCCTCAGTACCAACGGTCCAGCCGTAGAAGGGTCAAGTCAACGCCTCACATGTGGCACGTCGTACTGCCCCAAACCCGAAGGTTCAAAAGGCAGTTCAAGATGGTCACATAATCGAGTTAAGGTTTGTTGTCTTCTAGAGGGTCCATCGCGTTACTTGCACTACTTAGAACGTCGTTAAACTACGGAAAAATCCAACACTTGGAGATTTCCCGACAGGGGAAAAATTGGGTATTTATATCCGGTCGAACTTTTTAACATATTCAAAAAATTATCCGGAAATACACAAAAGACGAAATTTGATAATTCGATCGAAATACCGAATCCCCAAAACAACCCTGGAAAATTCAACTCTTGAATGAATATTAAAAATTCCAAGGAAAACCACCACAGAAAAATGAGAATTATTGTGAAAATTAAAATGCACAAAACGACAAAAGCGCCGCGCATCCGCCGCACGAGCCATGCTCGTGCCGCGGATCCGCGGCTCTTTGATGGAATTAGTCCATCGAAATTCACAGTAACTCTTAGATTAGCCTGCTGATTTTTCTGCATATTTTTAATGTGGAAAAATCCCTGATTTTAGAAAAAGGACAGAGAGCATGTTTGGTTTGGGGTTTCGGGTTCGTTCGGGCTTCAAACGCCATCTAGACTTCGCCTAAGGCTCTAGCTAGGCTCTGATACCAGTGAAAGGTTCCTAGGCACACTAGTGAGGTCTCACAAGGCATCGAACATGCCAATTTAAAAAAAATGGTGCCGAGAAACCCTAGACTACGGATCTTAGACTAGATGTTTAGGCGAAAAGATAATCTAGTTAACTACTTAACTAAAAGTTAGATGCTACAACCTTTGTAGATCCGGATATCCACTTCCCTAGCTCCACGTAGTGGTCCTCTCGCTGTCCTTTTCCAATCCTAGACTCGTTCATCGGGAAAGCGAGCGGAATAGGTCGTCGGCTTCGTGTCAAAGACGATCTACGTCGAGGCATCACAAGTTCAAGCTCCGACTTCACTAAGTTGTGAAACTTGTGAAGAAAACACCCAAAACAACTTGGCAAGAGGTAGAGGGTGAAGAAATAGGAGGTGGGTTCACTTTAGAATTGGATTTATCTCACTTTAGCTCAAGTTGCCATTGATGGACCTTGAGCTTTTCTTGAAGAAGAAGATGAAGATCAAGAAAGAATATGATAAGTTCTATTTTAAAATGAAAAGAAAAACCAAACTTATCATAATATGAACCATAGTTAAGTGTAGAGAATTGACTAAGGTTAGAAGAATGGTTAGGGTTTAGAGTGAAGACAAAATGGTCACAAAGTCAAAGCTTCATGAAGCTTCAACAATGTTCAAGAATGAAAGCAACCATTTTGTATTCTTATGCCATTCTTTTTCCAAAAATGAATAAATAAAAGAATGGATAAATGAAAACCCTAATCACTTTCTTAACCTAGGTTTAATTCTATACACTTAACCTAATGAGCAAGCATCATCAAACATGATACTAACATGTGCACAAAAGTATATCACATATACAATTTGCACATCAAGTGAGAAAATCCATATAAAGTGAACCAATACTAGTTAATGCAAAGTAATATATCAAATATATAATTATACATTAAATCATTAAATCAACATTTGATTCAATGATCCGGTCATGTCACACATAACCGACTAGTATTCAATGTATCGATTTATCGAATCAATGATTCGATAACTAGGTCATATCGAATATAACCAATCGAAACATTTGTCGCGAGAATGAAATGCTTATCACATACACGCATTATTCTCGGTCCCGCACATATCTCATATGCGCTCCTATTTCGTTTCGCTTGAACCAGGAAACCTCTGTGTAGGACTCTAAAGACTCGTCAATACGCCGGTAGCAGATGATGATCATATCAAGCACCCACAAGCCGCAAGCGGTCTGCTAAACGTAACGGCCATCCAGGTATTGAGCGATCAGAAGATCGACGAGCTAGCCCGCTCACACTCCTGTGAATCCAACCAGTAACACTTACCGTACAGTCCGGTCTGTTCGTCTGATACGTCGCATATCAAGTCTAGGGGTGGTAAACGTCAGACCCCAATAACCGATAAGTCGTGCCGATGTGAGGCTCATAACGGGTCGAGAAACTACTGGTAACACTTACCAGCAAATCTCTGATCAGCCCTGGCCAGGGACTTTCCTGTTACGGCCAATCGAGCACAGCGCAACATCAACCCCCAATACCGGGAGAGACGAAACCCCTCCTATCGCTCATTGCCTCCATGTGACTCGGGACTGTACCCAAAGACCACTGTTTTGCACGCCCTCATGGACGTGGTAAGGTGGAGATCAATGCACAGTGGGAATCACACAAGACTCTATGACGATCTCGGGTCTGCAGACTAACCTGCACAAGTGTCACCTGAGAACTGCCATCTGACGTGAGGTATAATACCATCTGGGAGTTCTCGGCGAGTCCGTCCAGTGTACCCAGTCTCCACTGAGCACCCGTATACCATCTCTGATGTCAAACACCAATGGATATGGGATCATCCATCGCCCATCTCATGGGTCGAGAAGCGTATACGCTAGTCTACTCTGGTATATCGATGCCCCGTCTCGATACACCCACGACTAGGGACCTTGAAGGATGTACTTATGGACTACCATGTCCCCACTAGTATGATCTGCATCATAGTCCAGGTAGTCAAGTACACATCCTAAGGGCTTTACCAACATGTAACCATAAGACAGTTTAAAGAGACTAGTGTACATGTTAAGATAAAGAGTAACCAGATAGCATACTATCATATCGAGCAAGAAAGTCATCTCTATATATGTCCAAGCATCCAATATAATATACATCATCTGTACAATACTGGCCTCTAGGGCATACATACAACCAACAGGTCTACCTTCTATGACCTGGGATGAGTTTACATCTGCATTTCTTGCCCGTTTTCTTCCGGAGAGTGTCCGAGATGCTCGAGCCCGTAGTTTTGAGTCTTTGCGCAAGACTCCTGGGATGACAGTGTCGGAGTATGATATACAGTTTACCCAGTTGTATCGATATGCTCCGTACTTAGTCGACACAGAAGAGAAGAGAATAAAGAGGTTTGTGCGAGGGCTTGATACACAGCTATTCCTTGCCATCGGCACCCAGCACTTCGATACATACGCAGCCGCGATGGATGCAGCCTTACTTTTGGAGGAGCGTATTTCTGAGACTCCGGTCGTTTCTGGGCCGAAGAGGATCCGTACTGATACGCCAGCTCAGCGGCAGATGGGCAGACACCGCGATAGATTATTTCCGGGAGATGGTGGAGGCAGAGGATTGAGATGAGGTCAGTTATTTGGTTCATATCCACAGACCCAGCAGTCGTCTCCAGGATGTTTTCGGTGCGGGAGTCAGTACCACCGTGTCAGAGACTGTACCATGGGACGCCAGGATGCGGCGACAGTCCCGCATGTGACTTTACCACCCTCACCACCTTCTCAGAGAGCTTTACTTCCTACTCCTGATGATGCTTCACGCCAGTCAGATGCTTCTAGAGGCCGTGGGCGTGGCGGTCCGGTTCAGAGAGGACGAGGCGACAGAGGCAGGGGTAGAGGTCGAGGTAGAGGCAGAGGACAGCCAGCTATTAGTAGTGGACAGGCCCGAGTGTTCGCGTTGACTCCTCAGGATGCACAGGCATCCAATGCCGTCGTGACAGGTACTCTGCCAGTATGTTCTTTTGATGCACGGGTATTATTTGACCCAGGCTCCACACATTCCTATGTTTCCACGTATTTTGCACCAAGGTTGGGCCGAGAGTCTTCTCCGTTAGATCAGCCGCTTGTCGTTATTATCCCGGTAGGCGAGTCTTTTGTTGCCCGTTTTGTGTACCGATCGTGTTCCGTTCGTATCGGGGAGAGGGATTCTTCAGTTGATTTGATTCTCCTCGATATGCTAGACTTTGACGTTCTTCTTGGTATGGACTGGATAGCCACCTGTTATGCATCCGTGGACTGCCGTGAAAAAGCAGTCAGATTCAGTTTTCCTGGTGAGCCGGTACTTATTATTCAGGGAGATCGTAGCGCTACCCTTCCCAGCTTGATTTCTTCTCTTCGCGCTGGTCAGCTCTTAAGGAAAGGGTGTCAGGGATTCTTAGCTTATGTTTGTGATACTAGCTCCATAGAGGTTCCGTTGGACCAGGTCTCTGTTGTGAGAGAGTTTCCTGATGTATTTCCTGACGAGCTGCCTGGTCTGCCACCAGAGCGCGAGATTGAGTTCTGTATTGACTTGATCCCCGGCACGGGGCCTATCTCTATACCGCATTATCGGATGGCCCCGGTGGAGCTGAGAGAGCTAAAGGATCAGTTATAGGACTTGCTGGACAAAGGGCTTATCCGACCGAGTGTGTCCCCTTGGGGTGCTCCCGTCTTGTTTGTTAAGAAGAAGGACGGAAGTATGCGTTTATGCATTGATTATCATCAGCTGAACCGGGTTACTGTGCGGAACAGGTATCCCCTACCCCGCATTGATGACTTATTTGATCAGCTCCAGGGTGCAGGGTTTTTCTCGAAGGTTGATTTACGGTCAGGTTATCACCAGTTGCGAGTTCGGAAGGAGGATATTCCGAAGACCGCCTTCCGTACTCGATATGGTCATTACGAGTTCTTGGTGATGTCGTTCGGGCTCACCAATGCCCCGGCAGCATTTATGGATTTGATGAACCGTGTATTCAGGCCGTATCTCGATCAGTTCATCATTGTGTTCATTGACGACATCTTGGTTTATTCTCGGAGCCGGGAGGAACATGAGCAGCACTTACGTATCACATTGCAGACTTTGAGGGAGCATCAGCTGTTCGCCAAATTTTCCAAGTGCGCATTCTGGCTAGACAGTGTCGATTTCTTGGGTCATGTGGTGACGAGAGACGGTATTTGTGTGGACCCAAAGAAGATCGAGGCAGTTCAGCGTTGGCCTAGACCAGTATCAGTTACAAAGGTTCGCAGCTTTCTAGGTTTGGCCGGCTATTATCGACGTTTTGTCCAGGATTTCTCCCGCATTGCTGCACCGTTGACCGGGTTGACCCGGAAGGGGGTTCCTTTTGATTGGACCCAGGCATGTGAGGATAGTTTCCAGCAGTTGAAGAATCGTCTGACTACTGCACCAGTGTTAGCATTGCCTTCAGGATCAGGCGGGTTCGTGGTATATTGTGATGCTTCTCGAGTGGGGCTGGGATGTGTGTTGATGCAGCACGACAGAGTTATCGCGTATGCTTCTCGGCAGCTGAGGAAACACGAGCAGAACTACCCCACCCATGATTTAGAGATGGCTGCAGTGGTATTTGCACTTAAGATCTGGAGACATTACCTATACGGTGAGTCGTGCCAGATATTTACTGACCACAAGAGTTTGAAGTATATTTTCCAGCAGCGAGATTTGAACCTGAGACAGCGCCGTGGGATGGAGTTGGTGAAGGATTATGACTGCGAGATTTTATACCATCCGGGCAAGGCGAATGTGGTGGCAGATGCTTTGAGTAGGAGGCCCGGAGGTGGTTTATCTTGTTTGAGCGCAGTACAGATGCAGTCGACGGCGGATTGGCAGGTTTTATGTGATAGCAGAGTGCAGTTCGAGTTTACTCCTACAGGGGGACAGCTAGCCCATTTCAGAGCACGCCCACAGTTACTTGACCGTATCCACGAGGCACAGTCCGGCGATGCCCGTACATTAGAGATTATTGAGCAGATTCGGCAGGGCAGAGTTTCTGAGTTCGTGATTGATGATCAGGGGATACTTCGATTTGGGACTCGACTGTGCGTGCCAGATTCAGAGGGACTGAGGCGTGATATTTTCGAGGAGGCACATAGATCAGTATACAGTGTGCATCCAGGTTCCACCAAGATATACCGTGATTTGAGAGAGGTTTACTGGTGGGACGGGATGAAGAAGGATATTACAGACTTTGTGTCCAGATGCCTGACTTGTCAGCAAGTCAAGGCCGAGCACCAGAGGCCAGCCGGCGAGTTACAGCCTTTGCCCATCCCTGAGTGGAAGTGGGAGCAGGTCTCCATGGACTTCGTTGTGGGTCTACCCAGGACCAGTCGAGGGTATGACTCTATTTGGGTGATTGTGGATCGACTGACGAAAGAGGCTCACTTCCTGCCAGTGAAGACCACTTTTGGATTTTCTCAGTATGCCCAGGTTTATATTGATGAGATAGTGCGACTGCATGGCGTTCCAACTTGCATCGTGTCCGACCGTGGCACCCAGTTTACCAGCCGGTTGTGGCAGAAACTCCAGGAAGCTTTGGACACCCGATTGAGTTTTAGCACAGCCTTTCATCCTCAGACTGACGGTCAGTCGGAGCGTACGATTCAGACTCTTGAGGACATGCTCAGAGCTTGTGTTTTAGATTTCGGTGGTAGCTGGGATCGTCATTTGCCTTTGATCGAGTTTTCCAACAATAATAGCTTCCAGGAGACGATTCAGATGGCACCTTTTGAGGCTTTATATGGGAGGAGATGCCGATCGCCTGTATGTTGGACAGAGCTCAGGGAGAGCAGTATTTTGGGGCCGCAGATCGTACAGGAGATGACCGAGAAGATACAGCTGATTCGGGACAGGATGAGAGCGGCACAGAGCAGGCAGAAATCATATGCTGACAGGCGCCGTCGCCGACTCGAGTTCGCTGTTGGCGATCATGTTTTCCTGAAGGTCTCTCCGATGAAAGGTGTGATGAGATTTGGGCGGAAAGGGAAACTGAGTCCTAGATATGTTGGTCCTTTCGAGATCCTAGAGCGTGTTGGTCCGGTCGCTTATCGGTTAGCTCTTCCGCCCAGCTTCCCCGATGTTCACCCCGTATTCCATGTCTCGATGCTCCGCAAGTACCTTCATGATCCTTCCCAGGCGATTCAGCACCAGACGATCCAGCTAGAGCGTGATCTTTCTTTCACCGAGCAGCCGGTGGTCATTTTGGATCGGCAGGTGAAGAAATTGAGGTCGAAGGTTATACCGTCCGTCATGGTCCTTTGGCGTGGCCCGAACAGCGAGGAAGTCACCTGGGAGACCGAGGTCGAGATGAGGAAGAGATATCCCCATCTTTTTGAAGGTACGCGTAGTTAAATTCCAAATTCGGGGACCGAATTTCTTTAAGGGGGGAAGATTGTAACCGTTCGAAAATCGTTTAGGCAGTTTTTCGGTAATCGGCAAAATTTTCGGCTTTTTCCGTAAAAAGTCAAAATAGGTATTTTTCATTGTAGACCTAATTATAAAAAATTTAGATAAGATATTACTATAATTTTGTCACTAAAATGTCACTTATAATTTTCTAGTTAAATAAATTTTTTTTCGTAATTAATTATTTTTTTATTATTTTAAGCCTTTTTAAATATATTAAATTAGGGATAAATACAAATTTAATTAGGTAAATTTCTTAATTAGGAGTCTTTATAAGCTAAAATATGGTGTTAATAAAATTGTATCATGTCTTGCAAACTTTTGGTTTAAAGGTGGGAAATTTAATGAAAAATGAGGTAAAAAATGGGTTTTTTTGTAAAAAGGTTGACATGAAAGCATTAAATGATAATATGGGGTGTTATTTGACCTAGAATCTTCTCAAATTTTCCTCACCTCCTCACCCTTGCTGCTGGCCGACCCCTCTTCCTGCAGAATTCCCCACTTCATCACTTCATTTTGCTTCTTTTTCTTTGCTAAAAATCCATTTAAATTCATAAATTTCCATCTCCATTCAAACCCAAACCCTAAACCACTCTCTCTTCTACCCAAATTGGTTCAAAAACTAGATGAAAGAAGGCTTCTTGGTGACTTGATCAAGCTAGGGTTCAAGCTTGAGAGGTGAAAATTCTAATCTTTTTGTTAACTTGTGGTTTAATTATGCTAGAATTGAAATTCTAAATATTAGTTTAGTGGTAAATGTTGTTTAGGAAAAATCAAGAGAAGGATTGATTTTAAAACTAGGGTTTGAAGCATAGTTATTAGGATTAAATTAGGGCTTTGGGTTTCTAATTGGTTGTAGTGGTTAATGGTGTATTTATATGCTCGCTAAATCGTTAAATTTCGATGTTTGCATTGAATCGGCGTTGAATTTGCTTGCTAGATTTTTACGAAAAATAGAATGCGTTCAATTTGCGTTAGGTTAGCAATATTATTAGCTTCGTATAGGATTATTAGAATGCGCGAACGCGGGGTTTCGTCTAGTCGGGTTGTAGTTTTGCCGATTTCCCCGAAATGACGATTCTAGTTCAAGGATTGCGATTTTCGTGCGTTTTCCCGCGCACCGAGTGCATGCTATGATTAATTCGAGAGCGTTGATAATTGTATGTTGTAACTTGCATTGCATTAGGTTTTGTAATCTTATGCTTGATATTGTGCAAATATAGGATCGATCGGGGAAACATCGGACACGGCGCGAAAAGGCAAGGCGGTGGCCGGATCGGATTAGCGGAGATTTCAGGTGAGTAGATGTATTCATCTATGGGGGAATCGTCTGGATGGCGCGATGCGCCCCCCCTAGTTAGGATTACCCTACTTCTTGCAAGATTATATTGTTAGCTAGCTTATCCATTCATGTACACTGCATACCCTTATAGTTAATAATATGCTAGTTTGCATGGATATTCATATGCACATATGCGATAACACTTCGTAGGGCACGAACACCATTACCATTGGCATCTGTTGCACGCGCACTATTCATGTGACACACACGCCTTTGGTAATTGACATGCCACGTGCACGATAGAACCTGTTTATCTTAATATCGTCACCTGCATTCATACTTGATATATGAAACTGCATCGCATGCATATATCTCGCATCATCATCATATTTACAAAGAACTCTAGCCAAAATTCACATCATATACATTGATATCATAGACATTTATCATATATAACATGTGGACACTATGATTTTCTTGATGATTTCAGTTTTTCTGCGATTTCTGGATTTTTGGGGAAAACCGCAAGAATTTAACAAAACCTTATATTTATCATTTCAAAACAAAGTTGCGGTTTTCTCGTGATGTATGTGTCGTCCACCATGAGTTTTCATGTTTTCTGTTGGATTTCGAGACCCGATTCGAGGAGTGGATGAACCGTCTCGGGTACATGGTGGGCCCGGTATGGTACCCCGGGGCAAGAAGATCAAGTTGTAGACGATGAGCCTGGCAGGGGAAGACTACCTACCGGTGATGTCTGGCGCGGCGGATATCCGGAGGATACCGACCGTTGTCGTGAGATTTATGATATGGGCCGATCCGGACTGACGGAGCCCGATATTGAGACAGATATGATTCCTATTTGGTGTCGATGCTTGACACGGGTTTTCAGATGATTTTTCTTGATGGTATTTAGCTATTATACAGATATTCGTGTTCTAAAGTTAAATATTCAATATCCTTAGCATTTAAAACACTTAAAGACTTAATAATGACATTGCATACTTGTGCATGTATACTAGAGATATTATATCACATATGGACATACACGTTGTAGTGCATTGCGTGCATTCTTACGATTGCCTTATTAGATGTTATATTTACTCACGAGCTGGCAACTCACCCCCGTTGTGCCACAGTGTCTTGCAGGTCGGACCCGTCAGTCTTGTAGCGGCGGGCTATCTTATCATCAGCTTCTTTTGCTCAGACTCGCGACATCGCCTGTAGGTGGGTTGCGAGTATACTTTATTTCTTTTGCTTTATCATTGTATCTAGTATTCTCCATCTACCACTTTATATATTGTATATACGACATAGTGATGAGACTGAGAGATTTGTATATTGGTAGTTTCTTTTGGGTCGAGCTCACTTGAGCCGGCGTTGCGTTTTCTGATATTTTGGGTTTCTTCTATGCTCTTTTCTTGGTATTGCTTATATATTGCATGTGGTTGTGATCCGCCTTGGGCGAAGAGCTAGCTCCCGCTTGGGGATGCCATTGTTATGATTTCATATGTATTATCTTGTTGTACCGATTTTGGGGGATAGAAAATACAGGGGAGACTCTGCCGAAATTTTCGGAAATTTTTGATGTTTTAAAAAGGGATTCTATGCAACTTAAATGATTTTAAAACCGTTTTCATTAAAGGTTTTTCCTTCACTCTCTTTTGATTCTGGTTTAGATTTTCTGGGCTTTGGCTGACTTAGGTTACGGTACGCCTTTAGACGTCTCGTAATCTAAGTGCCAGTTACGTTCCGTACTTTCGGGTCGTGACAGAACGGATCCCAGAGCTGGAGTTTTCGTGGAGTGAGAAGTGGGTCCGTTTAGATTAGAAGAAGAGGAAGAGCCTTTTGAAGAATGGAGAATAGGACCAGAAGACGGAGAAGAAGAAGAAGAAGAAGCGGCCGGGGTGTCATCGTCGATCCGTGTGCCAATGTTGTTTTGCAGCATCCTTCCCGATCTCAATGTAGTCACAGCACTCACATTATGGTTCTGTTGTTCAAGAGCAACATGTACATTATGTGGGTGACCGGGATTTGGGAGTGGTTGAGATGGAAGCTTCCCCTTCTCTCGCTCGCTTAAGGCCGCATTCAGTTGTGCTATCTGGGCTTCGATGGTTTTGATGCTTTGCCCGTGAGTGGAAGTGTGTTGCACCAAGGACTGAATGGAAGACAGGATGTTGGCGGTGGACTGAGTTGATTGCTTTACAAATGCCTCCAGACTTCGTTCGAGCGAGGAAACCTTATCGTTGTTTGACGGAACAAAGTTGTTTTGGGGAAAAGAATTGTTGGGTGCAAAGTTGTTCGTCTGATTTTGAAAAGGTTGGGGTTAGAAGGGCTGCTGAAATTGATGTTGAGTTTGTTGCTGAGCTTGTTGTTGCGGAGGAGGGGGCTCTGGAAATTGTTGCCTTGGAATTGATGCTGGTTCTGATTCCAGGCGAAGTTGGGATGGTTCCTCCAACCGGGATTGTAGGTGGAAGAGTATGGATCGTTTCTTGGTCTTCGCTGAAATGCAGCATTAACCTGATCCTGCCCTTGAGAAGGTGGATTATAAGGACACTCTTCGGTTAAGTGAGATGGATCGGAACAACAAGCACAAATGGTACGAAGGGGAAGAACAGGGGCAGGAGCAGGAGATGAAAATTTGCTCTCTATCGCTTCAAGTTTTCTCGTTATTGCAGCCATTTCAGCTTTCATTGCAATAGAGACATCGAGTTGGTGAATGCCTACCCTAGACTGACCAGTAGAAGTGGAGGAAGAAGAAGAAGAAGTTGGTCTGGTGCTCTCCCATTGAAGCGTTTGTTCCGCAAGTTCGTCGAAGAATTTCCATGCATCCTCGTCAGATTTCGATAGGAAGTGGCCCTGACAAATGGTTTCCAACAACTGCTTGGTTGCTGGGTTCAGGCCCTCGTATAAGGCTTGGCAAATTTGCCATTTCTCAATTCCGTGGTGAGGGCATTGAACAAGAAGGTCTTTATACCGGTCAAAGCACTTCCAAAAGGGTTCGGTAGGAAGCTGGGAGAATTGGTTGATTTCGTTACGGATCCTCGCAGTTTTATGATTCGGATAGAATTTCTTAAGAAACGCTTTCACAAACTCGTCCCAACTGGTTATGGAGTGGGAAGCAGTGCTATACAGCCACTTTTCAGCAAGATCGCACAAAGTGAACGGAATGACCCATAGCCGTATAGCATCGTCTGACAGCTGGGTAGTTTTCATCATGGCACAAATATTTTGGAACTTGTTGATGAAGATATAGGCATCTTCAGATTCAAGCCCATGAAATTTCGGAAGCATGTTAATGAAGTGGGGCTTAATTTCGAAATTATCCCCATTGGCCGGTGGAAGGAAAAGACATGTGGGAAGAGCAGAGTAGGTAGGATAAAAACGATCCTGGAGCGCGATTCTCTGTGGCGCTACAACAGGCGGTGGTTGTGGGTTATTCGCATCCATAGGAGGTGGAATCAATCCTGGGGGAGTCAAAGGGATGTTTGGATTAAATCCTGACATCGCGGAAGAAGAGGTTGGTGATGGTGAAGGTGAGGATGTATGAACAGAATTCCGGTCAACGTCGGAGTTGGCCGGCAAAGGTAAGGGTGAAAGAGGCGTGGAAGGAGTTTCGATGTCTGAGTCGATCGCGTAGTCGATAGCGACTAACGAAACGCGGAGTAGGCGGACGCTAGTGTCCCGAGTCCAACCGGACATACACTAAACAAATTTAGTGTAGTCAAAGCGGAGAAGGTGAGGGAAAGAAAACGTCAATGGAGAAATACGATGGTTGGTGAGTGAAAAAATGGATTCTGGCGAAAAAGGGCAAGTTTTTATAAAAGTTTTGTGTTTTTGTGTTTTTTTTCTTTTTTTTTAGAAAGATCTTTACAGAAATATGTACGGACTTACGGACTTCAAACAATCACAGACAAAATATGCACAATCACACCTAGATCTAGGGTCACCTAGGTCAGCTAGACAGCTCCTAACTGTTCCAAAGGGCTAGAAATAGGACCTCAAACCGCCTCTTCTCCGCCAATTGCGGCCAGGTAAGTGCCAGGTAAGTGGGAGGCTCCCCACTACGTAAGTAGTGGTCCTAATTAAGTAACCACTTGCCTTAGACACACTTTCCTAGACACCGCAAAGTCAGGATAGGATAAACGGCCGATGCCTACAACCAGTTCTCTGTCCTATTGAGCGCGACGTCCTTAGGGCTGAGTCTAGTATTTTTTAATTAAATAATGGTCAATGCATATGCTTTTTGTGATTTCTGGGGTCCTGGGAAGGGTGATGAAATCCCCACCCAATCTGGATTGGTTTCAAGCCCCTTAAAGTCCGATTAGAATATGCAAAGCGGTAACAATCAACTGCAATCAAATTTTTTATTTTTTTAGCGCGGCGCAAAGAATCCTGCACAAGAACAATTTATTGGAAGAGGGAAGAGAGTTTGCGCAAAGAATGCTGCAGAAAACACAGTTCAGTGGAGTTCAGAGGAGTGGAGAAGAGGCTAGAGATACTCACAGGGATTTTTGGGAATCGACGGCCACAAATTGCCGCGGTTCTGCGGCCCTAACGCGCTTATGCCACGGTTCCGCGGCTAGACAGTGGACTTAGGACTCTGGATTTCTTGTGTGGGCTTTCTGCTGTGTCCTCTTCTTGTCTGGAGCTCCTGAATCTTGATTTGCTCACTGGGTTTGCTCCAGAATTTTACAGTAGACCGTTGGCCCCGTCTTGATCAAACGCGGTGTAGCCGCGAGATATGGGTCTATCTTCCCACGTCTTTGGCACTGAACTTGACCTTCTTTTTATCCTGCACACTTGCACAAAAACTAATCAAAAATAACAAGATGATTTTTACAATATATTTTTTTTGTTTTGTTTTTCGGTTAGATTTATATTCACAAATTAACCCGAAATTACACAAAGAAATAGACTACCGTCTCCTCGGCAACGGCGCTATTTGATTATTGGAGTTTTTGCGTGCTTAGTTAATTACCGCAATCAAGACGGTTTCGCTTGTAGCTAGCCGGTTGAGTACGGGTCGTCCGAAGGGAGATGGGAATCTTTTTCTATGTGCTTTAACGAGTTAAGTCCAAATGTCCATGTTTGTTTGAGAATA
Source organism: Agapanthus africanus (assembly GCA_030015575.1). Lineage (NCBI taxonomy): Eukaryota > Viridiplantae > Streptophyta > Magnoliopsida > Asparagales > Amaryllidaceae > Agapanthus > Agapanthus africanus. The sequence goes on from CM057351.1 coordinate 226,147,562, forward strand.
ACTATGTGCTAAAATGTTATATAAAGAGAGCTTGTTAGGGTTAGGATTAGTTTAGTTTGAGTTAGGAGTCACTCACTTCTTTCGTTGTCACTCTTAATATCGGTGTTACGGTAATCGACAACAACGGGGATTAGCACGACTAGGAAGGAACTTGCGAGTATAAGCTAGGCTTTCCAACGCTTAAGTTCTTCCTTTTGGTGCTTGTTCGTCCGTTCTTGGCTCTTAGCCTTAACCTCCGGTTAATTCAACCACAACCGGTCTCACTAAGGAATCACCGCTATCATGTAGGATAGGGTGCCGTAGGGAGCGGATTGTGGTTCAATTAACGGGAGTCCGAATTAAGATGTTGGGCAAGGAAAGAGTGAGAGAGATTTCCTTCTCTCAAACTTTCCTTATCCTACCCGAACAAGTAAGAAAACTACTCACCCATTATAAGAAAAAGAAAATACAACAAAAAGAGGAAGATAGAAAGAAAGAGGTTAGGAGATTACAACTAGCTATTTGAGACCTCACCTTGGCAAGGATCAAGCTTAAGCATCATTGTTGTTAAGGATAAAGAAAAAAGAGAACAAGAAACAAACAAACAACAAATAAAAACAACTAGATTAGCAAATGAAAAATACAAGTAATTATAATTAACAACATAACAAGACAAGTATGATAACAAAAAGAACTCTTTTATTCATCACTTCACTCATGAAACCTCACCACAAGATTTTAATGGAGAAAAGATGAAAAGAGAAAGAAAAACAACAAAGTATAATTTTAAAAAGAATTAAGCCCCTTTGGCTTGGCAAGTTCTGGGCTATTTATAGGCAGGAAACTGGAAAACTAGGGCAACAATCTGCCACCAAATAAAAGTACCAAACTGCCCCTGAAAAATCAACAATTGCCGTGTCAATTATGCCGCGGATCCGCGGCCTAAACCCCATGTTGGCCGCGGATCAGCGGCCATTAAGTTGAATCGGTGTCTCATGTTTTGTGGTTTTCCCTGGTTTGCTATGTCCTTCAGTGTGGTATACTTTGTTTCTCAGGAGCTCTTCACAATTTTTCCAGAATTTCAGCAGATCAAAAGGTGATTTGATGTGGATCTTTTGCCATGATTTTTCTTGAGCTCAGCGTAGACATGTTGGATCTTGTGTTAACACTGTGCTTTATGCATGAAAATGACAATCGATTTGTCATTTTGTCCCTTAAACTAGTGTGCGGCAACATACGGATAGAGAGCAGAGACCCGTATTTTATTTGTGGTTGGCAGTAATCCAGCATTTTTCGCGTTTTTCCATGAATTTTACTGCTCAGAGCTGAGAACCTGCAATTATCTAGCAAACACGGATTAAGAGTACCTACCTATATGCAATGTGATAAAAAATGGGCGGTAAAAAAGTGCAAAAATCTGATATGAACAACTCCACACTAAAACCCCCCCCGGTTAGACAAATTTCTAACGGGGCGCTGCCCCGCACCCCGCAAGGGGGGTTGCTATCCCTCTTGACCCCCAGCCCGCTATCCGGGTAGCGGGACCCCTATAAAAACTCTGCAGCGCCCCCGATATATTCAAAACCCCTTCAAAGCACAACACTGCACATTGAGTTCGCATGACCTGTTTGACCCGTCAATCGGAGGTTCTCTCACTCCAAAGACGAGGGGTAATTAACGGTAGCTTAGTCCGCGGCTGCCGGAGATTTGGATCCCCACAATCAATAAACCCTAGCTTACCCTAGGCAAGGGGAATCTGTAATGCGCCTGACAAGCGAGCGCGCTTTCCCATCTCAATGGGGTGACAAAAAACACCCTACATGTTCTTTACAGCTGTCCAGTGATTCTCTCCTGGATCTGCTTGATACCTACTCACTACACTTAGTGAGTACGCTACATCGGGTCTAATACATAACATCGCGTACATGATAGAGCCTACTGCCGAAGTATAGGGTATCCCTTGCATGCGAGCTCTCTCCAAATCGGTCTTCGGAGACATCTCTTTGGAGAGAGCGAGTCCTGAGATCGTGGGTCTATTCCCACGTTTGGAATCTTCCATACTAAACCTCTTTAGTATGGTGTCAATATACCTGGATTGGGACAATCCCAGTATCCGTTTAGATCTATCTCTATAGATTTTAATCCCCAAAATGTAGGAGGCATCACCTAGAACTTTCATTGAAAATCTTTGTGATAAGAAGAACTTGACCGAGTGCAGCATATGAACATCATTTCCTATCAAGAGTATGTCATCTACGTAAAATACGAGGAAGGCGACCTTACTCTCTGCCACCATCTTGTATATACAAGGTTCATCTATATTTTTGATGAAGTCAAACTCTTTGACTACTTCATCAAAACAGATGTTCCAACTCTGCGATACCTGCTTCAACCCGTAGATTGATTTATGCAGCTTGTACACTTTTCCACTGCTCCCACTGTCCATGAAGCCCTCTGGCTGAGTCATGTACACGCTCTCTTCTAAATCGCCATTTAGAAAGTCGGTCTTAATACCAATTTGCCAGATTTCGTAGTCATGGTATGTAGCGATGGCAAGTAGGATCCGGATGGACTTAAGCATAGACAATGGAGAAAAGGTTTCATTATAATCCACACCTGGTCATTGAAGAAAACCTTTTGCAACAAGTCTAGCTTTGAAAGTCTCAACTTTTCCATCTACACCAAGTTTCTTCTTAAAGATCCATTTACTTCCAATGGGTTTTACCCCTTCGGGAGCAACTTCCAAAGTCCATACTTTGCTGGTGTACATGGATTCCATCTCTGATCGCATTGCATCCAGCCATTTCACAGAGTTCCCACTCGTGATAGCCTGCTCGAAACTAGTTGGGTCATCATCTTCCATGATGCAATCCTCGCTCCCACTATCAATGAGAAAACCGTAGTATCACTCAGGTGGATGAGGAACCTTACTAGATCGGCGGAGAGGCTGAGATTTGTTGGGAACTATCGAATCCTCTGGTTCCACCAAATCTTCTGTTGTAGTTTGTGTAGCCGGAATTTCTTCCAGTTCTACCTCTTTTCAACTAATTTCCTTTGCAAGAAATTCCTTTTCTAAAAAGGTGGCATGTCGAGAAACAAACACCTTTTGTTCCTCACTGTGGTAGAAAAGATATCCATATGAATGTTTGGGATATCCCATAAACTTACAAAGAACAGACCGTGCCTTGAGTTTGTCCGGATTTTGCCTTTTGACATAGGCCGGACAACCTCATATCTTAACTCATTTAAGACATGGTCTCTTCCCACTCCATATCTCATATGGTGTGGTAGGTATAGATTTAGATGGAACTTGCTTCAATAGGTATGCGGCTGTCTCAAGCGCATAACTCCAAAAGGAATTAGGTAACTCAGCGGTGTTCATCATAGAGGCACCACATCCAATAGGGTGCGATTCCTTCGCTCCGTTACACCGTTGTGCTGTGGTGTATATGGAGGAGTAAGCTGAGAGAGAATCCCATTCTCTTTTAGATTGTCACGGAATTCCGTGCTTAAGTATTCTCCTCCCCGATCAGATCGTAGGATTTTAATACTTTTACCCGTATGGTTCTCGACTTCATGCTTATATTCTTTGAATTTCTCAAAAGCTTCAGACTTGTGTTTCAATAGGAACACATGTCCGTATCTTGAGAGATCGTCAGTGAATGTAATGAAGTACGAGAAACCATTCATGACATGCGTAGACATGGGACCGCATACATCACTATGTATTAGTTCTAAGAATTCTGTAACTCTTTCTCCGTGTCCAGTAAACAGAGTTTTGGTCATCTTGCCTTTGAGACATGACTGGCAAGTTTCATAAGATGAAAATTCGAACGGATTCAAATATCCATCCTTATGTAACAGACTAGTCGTGCCGCATTGATATGACCTAGTCTACAATGTCACAAGAAGGATTCATTCATTTCTGAACTCTTTCTCTTATGTGTGTTCTGTTTGTTAAGAACTGTGTTTTGATTTAGAACGTATAAACCGTTACATAACACACCAAACCCATTCAACTCTTGATTTAGGTAAATGTTCATAACATTATTCTCTACTACAAAGTTATATCCTTCTTTATCTAATAAAGAAATTGATATTAAATTGCATATCATAGAGGGCACGTAATAACATTCGTTCAAGATCAAAGTATTCCCATTTGGTAATACAAGGTGATATTCACCAACTGCTTTGGCTGCAACACCTGCACCATTCCCTACTTTTAGAGAATAATCACCTATTTCCAGTTCTCTACCTTTCCTTAGCCAATGCAATATATTACATATGTGGGATCCCGATCCGGTATCTAATACTCAGGACGTAGAGTGTACTGAGAAACAGTTCTCGCTAACTAACACACCCGAAGAAGATGCATCAACATGCTTATTCCTTGTTTGGGTGGCATGGTTATCTGGATATTCCCTTATTTCCTGCGGACTTATAACAATTATAAGATAGAGCGGAACCAACTTTTCCCTGCTCAGTATAACAAGCGGGTTCGGTCAATACATCCATATTATTATCTTGATTAAGGCCTGACATGGTCGCTACCTGGAGAGAGAGAGAAAAAACACTTAGCGTATGCTCTTGCAAGATTAGATTGGTTATTATCTTATATAATCAGGATGGCTCCCACTGTTTTTATTAAATCTTTCTTCAAACCCTAAAAGGTAAGACTAGCCGAGATTAATTACACCTTATAAGTTCGCCAATCTTTCAGCCAGGCCAGTGCTGGTACTTTGAGGAAGGTTCCTCGTGCTTTCACACGGACCTAATTAAAATAAACCTCATTTTCCTAGATGCATAGCCCGTTAACACCTTTCTAGTCACCTACTTGATCGGCTAATTGTGATGTGTAAAACTCTCCCAGGAGTAACTCTTACTCGCAGTGGGTATCGAGATCCAACTATATCATAGAAGGTATACAATCTCATTGCAAATTTCAACACTTGAAATTCCCGATAATACTTTTTCCCCTAACCTCCTATGATCTTGACAAAGGTCAACAAACTATAGGATGCTAGTCAAGTTCAACCCGTCATTTAATGATTGAATTAAACCCACCCGCACGACCCTTGACAAAGGCCAACAAGGTCGCACGACTACCCTATTCCAATCACATCACATGCTTAAGCAGATAAGCACTAGTCAGCTACCGCACACTACGCCTTGACAAAGGCCAACAAACGTAGCACGAATACTAAATAGTCCTTATCTGAAATGATGGAGGGCTACGACAGGTTTTTAAGAAAACCTTTTACGTAATGAACTTGATATCGTTGTAGAATCGAGTGATTTTGAAAAGGAGTGTTTTTGAGGCTTTTAATAGTCTCGCTAAAGAGGTTACTCCCGGTGAATTTTAATAGTCTCGCTAAAGAGGTTACTCCCGGTGAAGGGATCTCGGCTCTTTCCTCATTGAATTAGGTGCTGGATATTCACGAATACCACTATGCAAAGCACGAACTAAAAAGGCAATCAAAAACAAAACCGAGTGGGTTGTAGTGTCTCCTAGCTTCTGCTAAAAAGGTCACTCAGGGTGAAGGGATATCGGCTCATTCCTCATCGAATGAGCTGCTGGATATTCTACAAGGAATACCGCTATGCAAAAACTAAATTTACCCTTTTTGAAAAATTGATTCTATAACATCTTTTAGGTTTCTTTCTTTTTCGTTAATCTCATTAATGAAGTCCCATCAATTATGCTTCCTAAGCATCACAGAAGAAACGAAAATACAACGTACGCTTATGCCATCCGCATTCGCTACAGTGTCCCGTTAAACACCGTTACGTTACTTAACTAACGGCATAGCGGGGCGGGACTAGCGTGGGTGCAAAACATAAACAACATTTATTATATATCATATATATAATAATAAAGCATTCGTCTCACGCTTATAAAGTGATCACATCATAGAATATCAGCAGCAGAAGTCATCATATGAAATATTGGATATACTAGGAGAACCGTGTTTTATATTAAGCCAGTAAAAAACACGGATTCCATGATCATGATGAATAGCCAATCCTACATCTCTAGACCCCTACGAGAGCGGCAAGCAACCCTACCAATTCTAGAGTTTGGAGACCCGGACTCGACTGCTCGAGATGGTCTCCCACTGGACTCTAGAACCTGGTTACTTGTGCTCTCCGTCTTAGGTCTATTCTAATGCTGAAAAGTAAATAATATACAACAAGGGTGACAACATCCTCAACCCGGAAGTGCCCCAATAAAAGAATATTACATACAAGTTTTTTTATATGAATGAAAATGAAAAACTCTCATCTCACGCAAAACCCCCCGGCTATTCAAACATGACGATCCAATATAACATATCCCAGCATCACATAACATCACATGTCATCAACGTAAGTAAATATGCGTACCCCAATTGTCGTTGACATATAGCAACGAAACCGGCGATACACTACATATTACACTTACGGTCGCAGAAAAGAAAAATGTCAAACTACAACATTTGGAATCCGTAACCTCCTTAGACATCATAAACCTGAAATATCACATACTTCAGATTTCATGCCTACCCATTCGAATTCCAAATATTGTATCGCATTCCACAAATAGTTAGACGATGTTAAACATTCCGATCGAATCAACAAACACCCAAAATTACCTAAAGAGCTCAACACTTGGGCATAGTTTAAAAATACTCATAACATGCTACAGTGCGTATGGACCAACTATAACGTTTTAGAAATCATTTTGCGAATTTTCCGTTTTTAGGGTAAAATAGTCGGTATTTTCCGTTTTAACCCGATTGTGATCAAACTTCAATATAGACTTGCCGGCACCTAGTTTAGCTAAAGTAAAGCTGGTGCGCGAACTTTGGGGGTCAATGGGAAGTTTTGGTTCACATAGAATTTTTCCCTAATAAAATATTATTGTAATGCTTTATTTGTGCACTTTATTAGTGGTAATTACTTTTTTTGTGGGTTAATTACTACTAATGTGGTTTTATGCTAAACTAATAACTAGAATTATGTTTAGAACCTTCTCTCCAAAATATCTTGATTTTTGTGGAATTATTTGATTTTTTTAAAAAGAAAAGATAATGAAGACTTAAAGCTTTTGTTTTATTATACAATTATTGCAATTTCCTTCTAGAAATTTCCACACAACTCCACACAAACCCTAACCTTCTCACTTGGCCAGCCACATCCAATTCCTTACTGCCCTTCATTTTTCTTCACCCATTTCTTCTCATTTTGCTTCAAAAAAATCATGAAAAATCCAAATAAATTCATACAAATTCAAATATAAATCAAACCCATCATTCTTCTTCTTCAATCTTGCTTGGATCTTCATTCTAGTGGGGATTTCGGAGGCTAAAGTTTGGATTGTTCTTTTTTCAAATCCTGTCTCTTTGAAGGTATAAATCCAAACCCTAATCTCTCTTTGTAGTTTAATACTTTAATTAGCTTAATTAGATGTTTAATTTAATCTTTTAAATTCATATTTAGAAATTCAAGATATCATTTTGATAATCAAATTAGGGTTTTGATTAGTGGATTGGTTAAGTGATAAGTTAAGACAAATGAAAACTTAATCAAGTTGCTAATTTGTTAAATGATATTTTCCTAATCGGCTAATTAAGCTAATTAACAAACTAAACTTTTGCTAATCCTAATTAGTGAAATCTAAAATTTTAGTAAAGGTTTAAATGGTTTAACCTTGCTATTTTGAGATGTTTGTAAATTCTAGTTTTGATAAAACTTGTAATTTTGTGCTAAAATGATATACTGCTTACTAGATTTACGGATATTTTAGGCGTGGGTTTCTTTTGACGTTGCGACGTTATGTATATTGATTCCACGCTATATCTTGTGTTGTGAATGTGCGATCGGTACGATCAGGGTCTAGACTTGGTAGTTGTGTCGCTTTGCGTTCCTAGCTAGGGTCGTGCCGATATCGTTCGTGTCTTTGTGTAGCTTTTGCTCTTGAGTTCGTTTCGTAATGTCGCTACGTGCGTTAGCCACTAAAACGAACACTTGGGAGTATGTTTGGAGTTGGTGTGTCGGTTAAACGTAGTTGTACGTATTTTGGTCTATTGCTTATATACACTTGCTTCATTGTTATATGTGTTCAGGATCACAGGAGGGGACTTCGAATGTGTTAGTGTATATGCCCTAAAGGCAATTATTGTATCATACTAGTTTGTATATTACTTGATGGAGGCTTGGGATATTCACAGTTGTATAGACAATCTAGCTCAAAATGGTAGTATGCTACTTGGTTTGTTTCTACTTTAATGTGTGCATGTGTTTCTTTTAGCATATCTCCTATACACATTAGTGGAGCCCTTAGGATCTTTGCTTGATTACCAGCGTTGTGATGGCAGTCACACTAGTGGGGGCTGGGTAATCTACAAGCACATCCTTATACAGGTCCCTAGTCGTAGGATTATCGAGACAGGGCATCGATACTCCAGAGTAGACTAGTGTATACGCTTCTCATCCCAGGAGGGGAGATGGTTTATCCCACAGCCATCAGTACGTCGTACTGGAGATAGTATGCAGGTGCACGTTAGGTTACGAGTACACTGGACATGACTCGCTGGGAACTGTTGGTTTGGTATTATACCTATCGTCAGTTATCAGTTCCCAGGTGACATGAGTACAGCATAGTCCTTTGACTTGACACTGTCACTTCGCCTCGAGTGTGTTCCCACTATTCTTAGATTACTACCCTACCACGGATCAAATGAGTCGTGCAAACAGGTAGTAGTTGGGTGTAGTCCCAAAGCACTTGGAGGCAGTGACGGTTAGACAGGATTCGTCTCTCCCGGTATTGGGGATTGATATCGCGCTGTGTCTAGGAGAGCCATTACACAAAGTCCCTGGCCAGGGCAAGCGAGATATACTGGTAGCGTTTCCAATGTTATCTCAGGGTGTTTTGGGCTACACTCCGACACGACTTGTACCGCTGTTAGGGGACTGACATTTACCGCCCCCCTAGGCCCAACATGCGATACTCTCAGACGAACAGACCAGACTGTACGGAGATTGCCACATTCAGGCTCAGTAGGAGTTCAGATGGGTTCACCTCGTCGGTCTTCTTATCGGCATCTACCTGGGGACTGTTACGTACAGCTAGTACCGCTTGCGGCCTGTGGTTAAACCCACTGCCAGTGTAGTGTCGATGTTGGATATAGTGCCCTCGAGGTCAATTATTGGATCGCAGGCACGTGATTGCAATGATTGAGGAGGACCTATACCGGTAGCACAGTCTTACTCGAGATGATAGTATGCGATCTGGTTTGCCTTTATCAGTCGTGTACAGGTTCAGGTGACTGATCACTGTTACACGTTGATAGAGCCCTTAGGATCTTGCTTGACTACCAACAGTATGATGGCGATCATATACGTGAGAGTTGGGTGGTCTATAAGCACATCCTTAATTGTGGTCCCTAGTCGTGGGAGTTTCGAGACAGGGTATCGATACTTCGGAGTAGACTAGTGTATACAGTCGAGACCCCGACGAGGGGCGGCGGCCGGTCTCACAAGCCACTGGTGTCAGTTGGATCACCTAAGATGTATACAGGTGCTCATTGGGTTATGAGTACACCGGACAGGACTCGCCGGGAACCTGCTAGTTGGTATTATACCTAGCGTCAGATAGCAGTTCCCTGGTGACATGTGTACAGGTTAGTTCATCGACCTGAGGTCGTCATTTGTCTCGTGTGAGTTCCCACTGTGCTTTGATTTCTACCCTACCACGGCTCAAAGGAGTCGTGCAAACAGGTATTTTTTGGGTACAGTCCCGAGCCACATGGAGGCAAGTGAGCGGATCGGCAGGGGATTCGTCTCTCCCGGTATTGGGGGTGAGATCGCGCTGTATCTAGGAAAGCCATTACACTAAGTCCTTGGCCAAGGCAGGTGAGAATTACTGGTAGGTACTCCGGTAGTTTCTCAGGGTGTTCAGGGCTTGTCTCCGACACGACTTATACCTCTATTGGGGGCCTGAAGTTACCAGCCCCCTAGGCCGGATATGCGATACTCATATAGAACGGACCAGACTGTATATACATTGTCACTGTTAGGCTCAGTAGGGTTCCAGGATGAGTTCGCTCATCGGCTTCCCTTGAGGTCAGTACATGGCAGCCGTTACGCACTGCTAGTGCCGCTGACGTGCTTGTGGTTAAACCCACTGCCAGGGTACTGACGAGTCATTAGAGTCCCCTACAGATTGTTTCCCAAGTTCGGGCGAAACGTTGTAGAGGCCGTATGGTTTTATGGCAGGGTTCGGAAAATGCACGTGCGTTTACGCACGTGTCATATTTCGGGCAGATAATACTGGTGGGCTTTGGTTTAAGCCGGATCCATGTATTATACTTTGTAGATATAATATCTTTGTCTCAGTTGCATTTGTATTCGGTCGTAATACAAATGCGAGTATGTTTATACTGTTACGGGGTTATCCTGAAATTTGTTTCGGGATCGCTTTTGGAAGTTACCAGTTTCCAGTTTTCGATCACCCGTCTTAAACATTTAGTTTAATGCGGATTTATCTTTTTCTTGTGAGTGAGACATGAGGATGAGTCATGAGGAAGGTTCTAGTTTTGGTGACTAGGTTTTCATGACTCATTGTTGCATTAATTGTTTATGCAAGGTGTATTAGTGAGTCACCTTTGCATTAATGTTTCTTGTTAACCTTAGGATATTTCTTCATGATCTTTTCCTTTATGGTCACCACCCCTTGCTCCTACACTCACCTCCCCTCCTCTTCTTATAGTGGCCGACCCCTCATGGGAAAGATGATTGATTCATTTTTGGAAAAAAGATTATGATAATTTGCTTCATGAAATTTCATATGCTCATTTCTCATTTACCCGATTCCAAAAGGCAACTTCATTAACCGTTCATCCATGGCTTTGGATGAAGTGAGACAAAGTGTTCTACTCATTCTCTATATCAATCTTGGTCATCTCTTTTAGCAAACTTGATGACCGAGTTGCCTCGGTTCAGAGGCGGGAGCCCGTTTAAAGATCCGTAGATGTGGTGCCACCTCGACGAGGAGCCAGGAGATCGGAGCAGACGCAACGGAGCGTGGGATGATGGTTAAAGAACGAAGGACTCGGATCGTTCGGTATAACCTTTCTACCCTCTTTGTAGTTTGTTGGTTTAGCGTTAATGGAAGATCCGGGTTATAGTATGTGATAGCGCCAGTTATAAAAGTTTTTGTTCCGCATTTGGCGTCTGAAAGACGGCCGGGGCGCTACCGTAGACTTACCTGATATCAGAGCCACGCCATTAAGCTTTACTAACTTGTGCTAACGCGTTTAAAATATCGATCGAACGGATTTTCGAAAATCGCAATTTCCATGTGTAAAGTTTCTGTCGATTTTAAAACTGGTCTAAAAATCATTTTGAACATTACAGAAAATTGAGCAGACTTTTTGAAGAACACTGAAGAAATTCGACACCCTGACTCGACCGTACGGCCGTGGATCCGCGGCCAATACCTAGCTTTGGCCGCGGAAACGCGGCCATCTTGGTGCTTCAGAGTGCCAATTTTCTTCTGGGGGTTCTACTTGTAAAATTGTGGTTTCTGGAATTGTTCTTTTGGGCCCAGATTTTGTTACTATACAGCAGATGTACGTCGGGCCCACTTCGGGAAGTTTTGTCGATCGAAATTTAAACGTGTTAGTTTACAGTACTTATATTATATCTCCAACCGTGAATGTCATTCGAGCGGTAAATTGCGTCTAATTACTATAGTCCTTTTAGACGGATTTGCGAACGTGACATTCGCGTTGATATTCTGTGTTGTGCTGTGATGTTGCGGATTTGTCATGGTGGATAGCAGTGTGCAATGGTAGTGTAGTTTGGATTTATTTGTACATTTGATATTGTGGGGCGAGCGTCCAATATGTGGACTACCGTCACTGCCTGTTTGTATAATATTCTTTTGGGGCACGACCGGGCTGAGGTCGATGTACCCGTTGTACATATTTTTCATTTCTGTACTAGGTTTTACCCCGCGACGGAGTGCACGGATAGCCGGGTTCTGGAGGGCAACGGGTCCACATCTCATGGCTTTGAGAGCCAGAGGGGCCTCACTCTAGAATTAGCAGACTATTCGCCGCACTCGTAGGGGGTACAGGTTGACCCAAGGAGGGGTGCTCAAGTTACCGGATTCCGTGAAGTGCAGGGTGGTCTATTCACAGTGCTGTAAGGGGCTGCCTCGCTTCAGGTTTTAGCGGGTAACTTGCCGCACCCGTAGGGGTCTAGGTTTCATTGCACAGTCTATCAACACGACCAGGGGAACGTCGGGTTTCAGTAGCGGCTCTGTGAAACCCGGGGATCCCAGATTATCTGTATTGTTCTGTGATGCTTATTACTTTTCTGTAATGTTGCATATTATCACGCCTGGAGCGATTATTGTATATTGGTATATATACTATTAGATGTTGTATATGTTTTACACCCGCGCTAGTCCAGTCCCCGCTCTGTCGTTAATTAAGTAATCTAACGGGTGATGACGGGGCCCAGTGACGAATGCGGATGGCATATACGTACATTTTATTTTCGTTCTTTTTTGGTGTGATTAATTGATGGGACTGCATTGATTCTGATCAATGCAAAGGAAAACAAACCTGTTTGGATGTTGTTGGAACAGTTTTAAAAAGTGTTATTACAAAGACGTTTCCTTTTGTTTTGCACAGTGGTATTCGGTTGGAATATCCTGCACCTCATTCGACGAGGCAAGGGCCGAGATCCCTTCACCGGGAGTGACCCCTTGGGCAGAAGTTTGTGTCAGGGTAATAACTTCACTATAGTTGATTACAAGTTGCTTTGCATAGTGGTATTCGGTTGGAATATCCTGCACCTCATTCCACGAGGAAAGAGCCGAGATCCCTTCACTGGGAGTGACCTCTTTAGCAAAGGTTTTCGCCACTATATTTTTATAAAAAAGCTATCAGGTTCCTTCAGCGATATCAAGTTCATTACGTTAAAGGTTTTTCGCCAAAAACCAGACGTAGCCCTCCGTCATTTCTTTTGGGTATTCAGTAGTATTCAAGCTATGTATTTTGACCAACGCCAAGGCATAGTGTTTGGTAGCTACTGGGTATTCATTTGTTGCATAGATAGATGAGTTGGTTTGGGACAGTCGTTCTGCCATTTGGCCAACGTCAGGGGCATGTACGGATGGGTTCAAATTGACAAGATAGTGACGGGTAGAACTTGGCATGCGACTTATGACATTTTGACCAACGCCAAGGTCATAAGAGCATGAGGCAAAAATCATATCGGTAGTTTCTAAAGAAACTGAAACTTGCCAAGTATGTGCATACCTTCTGGAGTGTGATAACATGAGTGGATTCCGTCACGTTATCATGCGATGAGAGTTGGATCCCGATTCCCACTGATGAGTTAGTTTACTCTTCGGGTGATCCCGATTGATTCTTCTTTCAGGTTTGAAGGAGAATTTGACAGTACAGTGGGAGGTTTCCTGATTAGATAAAGTGATAACCATTCTGATCTAGGTTAGAGTGCACGCAGAGTGTTTCTTTTCTGTCTTTCTTTGGCAGCGACCTTTGACCGACCCTAGACTATAACTCAGTGACCAAGTTGACCGAACCTTTTTAAAATACTGGCTTTTGGATTGTCTAAGTTGCATAAGTCATTTCCACTTCTTCTTTTACCCATTGCATTTCTCAGAACACCCCGTATTACTACGGACATCCACTTCCATTAGATAGATCCATCGTATGGTTATATACGAACTCGAAGGGACTTCTTCAGGGATGGATCCAGGTTCAGGAGAAATAGAATTGGTTTATTCAGTTGTCTTTTATTATCACCTTCTCTCAGGTTGCGAGGGCTCCTTAGTTTAGGAGAGTACACCTATTACGCTTATTGGATAGTCTTCTTCCAAACCATAGGCAGCTGCCGAAAGGTAGGGAAAGAAGAAAACCAATTAGCCTAAGTAGGGTGTACAGAAGGTAATAACTAAAGACAAAATAAAGGGATTAGAAAGAGGGCAAAGTAAATTGCGACTGTTATTATTCACGACCAAACCGCATACTTCACCGCCACTCCTATTTCAACTTTGCCTTTTTCCCCGGTTCGGGAGAACTAGAATAAGGTATTATTCAGTTGTCTTTTATCATCACCTTCTCTCAAGTTGCGAGTACTCCTTGGTTTAGGAGGGTACACCTATTATGCTTACTGGATAGTCTTCTTCCAAACCATAGGCTGGTGCCGAATGGCAGGGAAGGAAGAAAACCATTTAGCCTAACAATGGTGTACAGAAGGTAACGACTAAAGACAAATAAAGAGATTTGGAGAGATGGCAAAGAAATATACGGTTATATTCATAAATTGGATTATGGAAGAGGCATTACTAGGAATACCAGGATACCCCTACGAAACATTTTCATGTTTCAGTGCATTGTTAAAGGAAAATTGTTTTCCCGATTAGATACTTACTCCAGGGTATGTATTTACCAGGTATGATTCTCACATCTGTATGGTTTTACAGATAATGAGTAGGAGTAAGTTATTAGGAATTAGGTGATCATCCTCATTATATCGGAATTCGTTGTAATTGGTGATATTTGAGGAAATCGCCTGGGTACAGTTTTCAACCTACGACGCACAGGTTTTGAGTTATTCAACTCAGCGGACTTATACAGAGTATTGTATGTTGTCCAATGTCTGTCAGGACAAAGGGGTTGGTCCTCGTACTATGTTCTGTTTACTTGTGACTTCTCTAGTTTTTAGACAAGTGTTTCGTAGAAATACAATGTCTAAGTTTTGAGAAGTTGTGGGTATAAGAATAAAGTAGAGAACCAGGTATCGCAAGTATCGGGATTCTTCAAAGAGATCGAAGATGTAGATTCTTGTGATTGGTATTCAGATAATAGTAATGGTTTTGAGAAACTTGTTTCTCTTTCAGGTTACTCATAATTGGATGGATTCCTAAGTTGAGTAATGCCGATTAGCCTCTTTCCATTAAGTTGATATGCACTGGAGACAGCTGCATGGTTTGAATCTGGTTCCAATTAAATAAGTGCCAAAGTTTCTATATTGGATATAGAATGGTTCGTATCTTAACGATGTTAAGGTACGGAGAGTTGTCCGGCTTATGCTTAAAACCAAACTCTGGATAACTCATGGCACGTTTCTGTAATGACAGTTTGCGGGTTGGCCCAAGCTATGACGAGGGTTGACTTTCTACCATCTGGAAGATCAATAGTGTGTAACGTTTTAGAAATCGTTTTGCGAATTTTCCCGTTTTAGGGCAAAATTGTCAGTTTTTCCCGTTTTAACCCGATTTCGATCAAACGTCCGTATAACCTTGCTGGCACCTAGTTTAGCTAAAATAAAGCTTGTGCGCAAATTTTAGGGGTATTTGGGAGGTTTTGGTTCAGATAGAATTTTTCCCAAATAAAATATTATTTTAAGCGGTATTTGGTGCACGTAAATTGGGAAATTTTTTTCTTTTGTGAATAAATTATTTTTGTCACTAGATTATTTTGGAAACTTCTTTTTAAATATCTAGATATTTTTTGGAGTGCAAAAGGAATTATTTAAAATAGAAAAGAAAAGAGTGAAAGGTGGCAAAGTGCATTTATTAGCATTTATTACTCATTTTCCCAGCATTTCTTCATCCAAAATTCACAAAAATACCCCCAACCTCCCCATGGCCGACCCTCTTCTCAAATTTCTGTCCAAAATATTTCCCAAGCTCATTTCTTCATGATTTCTTCAAAATTCTTTAAGTAAAATTCCAAAATAAATCCACAAAAATCCTAAATAAAAATAAAACCATATTTTCCTTCACTGATCCTTCTTGGATCTTCAACAAGCATGGGTTTTGATGCTAAGATGATGGATTAAGCTTCATTTTGGTGTTCTTGGGGAGGTATAATTCTTACCTTAATCCTTTTATACTTGCTTTAATCTTAAATCTAGCTAATTTAGTTAGCTAATTATGTGTTTAGTTTAGTTTTTAAATCATAATTAATTCATTTATGTTTGGTTTAAGAAATTTATGTTAGAGTTAAATTTTGTTTAAGTGTTTAGTGTTCAATTGAAGTGTTAATTTGTGTTTTGGAGAAGATTAACCTAGTTGAAAATGTTAAATTTTGCTAATGAACACTTTGTTTAATTATGCAATTAGCTTACTAGGTTTTTGCTAAAACATAATTAGCGAGTGTTAAAAATATAGGAATGGTTTAGATAGCTTAGTTAAGCTATTTTAAGGTGTTTGTAATCACTAGATATGCATTAGCTTGAAACTAGTGCGAAATATTGCGATAGGTTTCTTAATAGATTTCGGGATTTTTCCGACGTGGGTTCGATTGGTCGTTGCGAGGTTATATCTATTGTATTCATCGTAATTCTTGTGTTGTGTTGCGCGATCGGGACGATTGGGGTCCAGTCTTGGTGTTTTGTAGTTTAGCGACCCTAATTAGGGTTTTTGGCCGGTATCGTGCGCGATAGATGCGCTAAGCGCGCAGTGTAATATTCCGGGAGTTTTCTTCGCGTTTCGTTGTCTTTTTGTCATCATAGGATATTTATCTTATGTGTTGTATTTATGAAATTTTAGGTTCGCAAGCAGGGACTTCGGGTGCCGCGGACAAGGGGAAGCAGGTGGTCGGATTTTCATAGCTCGAGACCATCAGTGAGTAGATTTAACATCTACAGGGGAATCGCCCGCATGGCGTTATGCGTCAGGGCTAGAGATTTTATTACTTGTCGCATATTCTACATTATTGTTAGAATTGCGCCTTTACCCTATTACTTAGATGTAGTTGTGCCTGAACTAGTAGTTGTAGGACACTGCACATATTATTGACGATTCATATTGCACGAGCACTGATTGTATGCTACACACACCGTCAATATTTGCCATGTCACACACAAACCACTTATAGATATTATATTGCTTGGTTAGGGACATTGTGACATTGATTCATACTTCTTATCATATATGGCATTTAACATACCTGTATTCCTATAGAGTATTGTACCATTAGTGATAGGTACATATACACTCCCTGACATAGCTACAGGTATACCTTGCACATACTATTCTTATACCCTGGGGGTATACTGGTGCTATAGAATCCCTACAGTGGTATCAGAGCCAGGCTAGAAACATAGACAATGTTAGTTAGAATACGGAAACGAAACAATTCCGAATTAACAAAAGCTGCAACTCTCAAATTAGCTTCTCTGTCGTTTTTTTTAAGTGCTCGAAAAAATTTTCAAACAACTGCAGAAGCTTACTGACACTACACTGAGAGCACAGACCAAATTTCAGGCAAACCCCTCGGATTTTGGCCGAGCTCCCCTTGCTCAAATCCGAGCAGGCCGGCCCCCTCTCCCCTGTTTTGCCTAGAGTTTTGGTTGTGCTCTGGTGTCTGGATTTTGGGGTTTCACGTATTGTTTGTTTAGGT
This sequence comes from Agapanthus africanus, assembly GCA_030015575.1. Classification (NCBI taxonomy): domain Eukaryota; kingdom Viridiplantae; phylum Streptophyta; class Magnoliopsida; order Asparagales; family Amaryllidaceae; genus Agapanthus; species Agapanthus africanus. The sequence goes on from CM057351.1 coordinate 226,164,970, forward strand.
CAAATTTTCATGTGATGCAAATTGTGCTTATGGCCTTATTCGGAGTATTTCGTAGTCGTATTTTTTAACATTGTAATGGTAACTTGGACGATGTTTGATAGTTCAAGCGAACATCAATAACCCCCCATTGCCCTCGCTGAAAATTTCCAAGTGTTGGAATTTTCATAAGTTAATTATATTCGATAGTCGTGTAAGTAACTCTATGAACCCTCTAGAAGAACAAAAACCTTAACTCGATTCTATGCCCTCGGAACCGTGGCTGAACCCTAGGGTTTGCCATAGTTCCGCGGTGTCATAGGTGAGGCATTGGTTTGGGCCTTCTACGGATGGATCATAGGTACTGTGGCACGTTTTTGGGTACTTTAACTTTGCTCAAGTGTTGAGCTCATTGGGGTAATTTATGGGTGCTTGTTGATTCGATTGAAACGTTTATCATTGTCTTGATATTTGTGATGTGATACAATAATTGGAATATACACTAATTAGTTTTGTGAAAAGTAATTAGTTGCGTGTAAGTCTAATATTTCGGTCTCGGTAGAATCGGGAATCTTGTTGAATTACCTGGATTCTTTTGAAAAGGTGTTTTCATGGTTGAGACCTAAATATAAGATTTGCATTGTTAGGCATGAAATCCTGAATATGTGATATTCCGGGTTTATGATGTCTAAAGGCAGTGTCGATTCCAATTGTTGTAGTTTTTCACTTTCTTTTCTGTTACCGTAAGTGTAGTATGTGGTGTATCGTCGGTTTCGTTGCTATACATCAACGACAATTGGGGTACGCATAATTACTTACGTTGATGATATGTGATATTATGTGTTGTATATTATTTACTTTTCCGCATTAGGATAGACCAAAGGAAGGGAGCACAAGTGACCGGGTTCTAGGGTTCAGTGGGAGGCCATCTCAAGGGGTCGAGACCGGGTCTCCTGAACTCTAGAATTTGTAGGGTCACTTGACGCTCTCGTAGGGGTCTAGGGGTGTGGGCTTGGCTATTCATCGCGACCGTGGAATCCGTATTTTCTATTGTTGGCTAAATACAAAATACGGACCTCCTTGTATATCCTGTATTTTCATATATGTGCTTCTGCTGTGGATATTCTATAATGTGATTACTTTATATGCTGAGACGAATGAAATATTATATATATGATATATAATAAACGTTGCTTATGTTTTGCATCCACGCTAGTCTTGCCCCGCTATGTCGTTAGTTAAGTAACCTAACGGTCCATAACGGGACATTGTGGCGAATGCGGATGGCATAAGCGTACATTCTATTTTCGTTTCTTTTCTGTAATGGCTTAGGACTTAAATGATGGGACTACATTAATATGATTAATGTAAACAAAAGAAACCTAAAAAGATATTGTAGAATCAGATTTGAAACCTACTCGGCTTTTTATGAAAAAGCAAGATTTCAAAAGGCGGAGCTTAAGCCACTCCTTTTTAAACCATTAGATTCTACAACGATATCAAGTTCGAAGCGTTAAAGGTTTTCTTAAAAACTATACGCAGCCCTCTGTCATTTTAGAAAGTAGAGTACTTAGTATTCGTGCTACGTATGTTGATTATAGTCAAGGCGTAGTGTACGGTAGCTAAGTGATGTCTTCCTACAAAACATATGATGAGATTAATTAGGACATTCATGTGATTATGTTGATTATAGTCAAGGGTCATATAGGTGGGTATAATTAATCATGAAATGATGGGTAGAACTTTACTAGTACTTATGATATGTTGATTATAGTCAAGGTCATAAGTGCTAGGGGTAAAAACCATATCGGGAGTTTCAAGAGTTGAAATTTGCAATGAGATTGCATACCTTCTATGTGATAGGAGGATCCCGATCCCACTGTGAGCAATAGTTGCTCCCGGGTGAATTTTGCACTTTACAATTAGCTAACTCATTAGGTGTCTAGAAAGGTGTCAACGGGGCTATGCCTCTGGGAAAATGAGGTTTATTTTAATTAGGTCCGTGCGAAAGCACGGGGAACCTCCCTCAGAAGCACCGACACTGGCCTGGCTGAACGGTTAGCGAAGTTGTAGAATGTAATTAATCCTGGCTAATTTTTTCCTTTTAAGGTTTGAAGGAAAATTTGATAAAAGAAGTGGGAAATATCGATTAGATAAGATAACAAACCAATCTAATCTTTGCAAGAGCTTACGCTGAGTGTATTCTTTTCTCTCTCCTAATGGCATATAACCATGACTGGACTTAAGCTACTATTAGAGAAAAATAAGCTTACCGAACTAAACTATAAAGACTGGTTGAGGAACATTAACATTGCTCTCACATATGATAAAATATCATATGTCCTCACTGCCACAACCCCATCCAAAACAGGCTCTGAATCTTCTGTTGCGGATAGGGAGATCCACAAAACATAGGATATTGAATGTGCCACCGCCAAATGCCTCGCGCTTTCATCGATGGACAATACACATCAAAAGCAGCACGAGGAGATGGATGTTCAATCCATATTTTTCCATACAAAGGAGTTGTATGGGGAGCAGTCTCGTATCTTACGATACGAAGCATCTCGAAAGCTGTTTCAGATGCGGATGGCTCCTAGCACACCAGTAGGCGATCACGTTTTGAAGATGATAACTCTTATTGAAGAGCTTGAGGGCCTCGGATGGAAAATGGACAATGATCAATATACGGATATTGTTCTACAGTCTCTTCCCTCTGTCTTTGCTCCTTTCGTAGTGAACTTCAACATGCACAACATGGAGAAGTCGCTACCCGAACTTCTCAATATGTTGAGAAATGCGGAGAGCACGCTTAAGGCGAAGTCTCCCTCCCTGCTTGTTGGACAATCTTCTTCTTCCGTCCCAAAAGCCAAGGCCAAGGGAAAGAATAAGAAGAAATCCACCAAGCCGAGAGGTGGAATAAAAAAGGCAAAGGGGAAAGACAAATCCAAAGCTGCGGAGTCGGAAAAAGGAGAATGTTTCTACTGCAAGAAGACGGGACACTGGAAGCGGAATTGTACTGAGTACCTTGGTCTTAATAAAGGGAAGCATGTTGATGCTTCAGCATCAGGTGTGTTCGTAACTGAAAACTGTTTTTCTATAAACTCTGCTTCCTGGGTATTGGATACCGGTTCGGGTTTTCATATCTGCAATTCTGTGCAGGGGCTGAGAAATAGCAGAGTTTTGAAGACAAGTGATCATACTCTCCGGGTGGGAAATGGTTCCAATGTACATGCAGTTTCAGTGGGAGAGTATCATCTGGGGTTGCCATCGGGTTGTATATTGGTTTTGAACCCATGTTATTTTATACCAAGCATGCTTTGTAATATTATATCCGTTTCTTTATTGGACAATGAAGGATATCATTTTGTACCGCAGCATAATGTTATGAACATTAAACTAAATCAAGAGTTGATTGGTTGTGGTACACTTAATAACGGGATATACGTCCTTAATCAACACACGGTTTTCAACATACAGCACACAAACAAAAGGAAATTTTCAGATATAAATGAAGCTTGTCTTTGGCATTGTAGACTTGGTCATATTAATGAAACAAGACTAAACAAGCTTCATAAAGATGGATATTTAAATTCTTTTGAGAATAAATCTTATGCGTCTTGTCAGTCTTGTATCAAAGGGAAAATGACCAAAACTCCGTTTACTGGACACGGAGAAAGAGCTACTGAGCTCTTGGGCCTCATACATAGTGATGTATGTGGGCCAATGTCTACACATGCAAGAGGCGGTTTTTCTTACTTCATAACTTTTACTGATGATTTCTCAAAATTCGGTCATGTGTTTTTGATAAAGCATAAGTCTGAAGATTTTAAGAAATTCAAGGAGTACAAACTTGAAGTAGAAAAACAAACTGGATTGAGCATCAAGATACTTCGATCGGATCGAGGTGGAGAGTATCTTAGTACAGAGTTTTTGAACTTCCTAAAAGAGAATGGGATTCTCTCTTAGCTCACTCCGCATTACACACCACAGCACAATGGTGTGTCAAAGCGACGGAATCGAACCCTATTAGATATGGTATGATCCATGATGAGTGATGCTGAGTTGCCCCTCTCCTTTTGGGGGCATGCATTGGAGACTGCAGCTTTTCTGTTGAACAAGGTTCCGACCAAGACCATGTCTACCACTCCATATGAGATATGGTATGGGAAGAGACAATCTCTTAAGCGAGTTAAGATTTGGGGTTGTCCGGCTTTTGTCAAAAAGCAGAATCCGGAAAAACTCGAGACACGATCGTTCAAATGTTTATTTGTGGGATATCCAAAAGATTCATATGGATATCTGTTCTACCACAAAGAGGAACAAAGGGTATTTGTTTCTCGGAATGCCACATTTTTAGAAAATGAGATTTTTCCAAATGATACTGATGTCAATGTGGTAGATCTAGATGAGGTTCTAGAAACACAAATTACAAACGACAACTTAGTTGAACCTGATGTTGCAACAGAACTTAATGAACCTCAGCCACTCCGTAGATCTGGTAGGACTTCTCGGCCACCGGAGAGATACTACGGTTTTCTCGTTGATGGTGATGGAGAAGACTGCATCATGGATGATGATGACCCTACCAGTTTTCAGCAAGTTATCACGAGTGGTGACTCTGTGAAGTGGCTGGATGCCACGAGATCCGAAATGGAGTCTATGTACACCAACAAAGTGTGGACTTTGGATGTTGTACCCTCTGGGGTAAAACCCGTAGGGTGCAAATGGATCTTTAAGAGAAAGATCAGTGTAGATGGGCAGGTGGAGACCTATAAGGTAAGGCTTGTGGCGAAAGGATTTCAACAAAGACCAGGACTGTACTATGACGAAACCTTTTGTCCTGTAGCCATGCTTAAATCCATTCGGATCCTACTTACTATTACTGCTCACTGCGACTATGAAATCTAGCAGATGGACGTTAAAACTGCTTTTCTAAATGGTGATTTAGAAGAGTGCGTTTATATGGATCATCCAGAAGGCTTCATTGATAGTGGGAGCAGCGGGAAAGCATGTAGGTTGCTTAAATCCATTTATGGATTAAAGCAGGCATCACGGAGTTGGAACATCTGTTTTGATGATGTTATCAAAGAGTTTGATTTCATCAAAAATCCAGATGAACCTTGTGTTTATAAGAAGATTGTGGGAAGTAATGTCGCATTCCTCGTATTGTACGTGGATGAAATTCTTCTGATAGAAAACAACGTTCCTATGCTACAATCGGTCAAACTGTTCTTATCACAAAGGTTCTTCATGAAGGAACTGGGTGATGCATCATACATATTGGGCATAAAGATCTATAGGGATATATCTAAAAGGTTATTGGGATTGTTCCAAACCAGGTACATTAATGTTCATATCATAATATTGCATTTTGATATTCCCATTCTTATGCATTTTACAATGAAAACAGGTGCTTTTGACCCATGTCTGCTACATGTTACATCTTACAGGTTCTTGGACAGAAAACAGTGAAAATGATGTAAAGACAATGAGAATATGGACTTGGACCAACAAATAGAAGGATCTTAATCAAGCCTACATAAGAAACAGTTCACAAAGCAAGATTCAATACATCGACACAAAGCGAACGGTTAAAAGTCCACTGCAATTATTCACTGGGAGATCTGGAAGAAATCTAGAAGCCAATTTGAGAAAAGTACAGAAGAAACAGTAATAAACAGTCAGCATAAACCAGCACCCAAAAGCTCAGAAGCCAAGCCCATATTTTGGCCGCGGAACCGCGGCCAAACCATGGCTTCGGCCGCGGTTCCGCGGCCGTCTAGAGCCCGTTATGGTAGAAAATTTTACCATAATTTAATGCGGCGCTGACTAAGTCTTTCTGGGGGCATTTTTGTAAATGTAGACATGCGAATCAATTGTAACCTAGGGTTTCTATCTCCTATAAATAGAAGCCCAAATCATTGTATTCTTTTCATGCCTCCTTTTAATAATAAATTCAGAATTCTTTATGGAGAGCATCGGTGTTTCTTTTCAATTCATGAATTCAGATCTGACAACCCTGCGTTGATGATTGGAGAGACGCATCTGTAAGTAGATTTAATTTCTTGCCCTAGTTTAGATTTCAATTCCTGCCCTAGGTAATTTTTATTCTCTGCCCTAGATAAATGTTCTTCAATTCCCTAATGAGCGAGTAGTCTCCTCGCTTGTTAGGGTTAGATCTGGGAAAGGTTTGAGAGACGAAGATCTCTCATCCCCTTTCTTGCCCGTCATATATTTTCATAGGACTCTATGCATACATGCACATACCGCTCCCTACGACACCCTATCCCCCGAGGTAGCGGTGATACCGTAGTATAAAGGCCCGGTTGTGATTGTTTTCCATGGAGGTTAGGGTAAGGATTGATAAAGGAAGGACAAGAATCTAGAGGAAGAAAACATCTTTCCAAATGATTCTAATCCCTTTTATTAATAATTACCATAACACCTAATTAGATCTTCATATGGGTATAGAAAGCGGTGAGATTTATTGACTTTCCAAACTTAACCTAGACCTAACCCTAGCAAGACTTAGATATAGATTAATTCAGTTTTTAGATTTAATAATCAATCCGGCTCCCATCGGAATTAACTCGTTAGAGCGATTAGGAAATTCACAACATCTCTGTGGACCGACCCGTACTCACCGGCTAGCTGCAAAGCGACACCGTTCTTGATTGCGGTAATAGATAGTTTTTGAGATCAAATCAAATGGCGCCGTTGCCGGGGATGGCGTAGAACTTTCCTTTTTGCAATTTCGGGTTAATCTTAATTAAAAAAATCTAAAAAATCACAAAAAATATAAAAATATATCAATTGTTATTTTTTGGAAAGGGTACTTTGCGTTTGAATTTTGCAGGAACAATCGAGACGGGTCTGAAAAATTTCCAGAAAGCGTAACAGAAAACGGGATATCGGAACAGAAGAGATTTTTAACAACAGAACGGTGGAATTTTTCTGGAGATCTGAACCTCCCACCTCATCGCCCTTCCGCGGCCAAAACCTGCCTTAGGCCGCGGAACCGCGACCGCCTTGTCGAGTCGTCGCGTAAAAAAAATTTTGGGGATCCGAGCCGTCAAGAAGACCGCGGAAACGCGGTGGTATCCCACTTAAACCGCGGAAACGCGGCAGTGTTGTGGTCTTATCTGGTGAAAATTTTTCTGTAAGCCTCTCTGTTTCTTCTCGGTACATTTTGAAATATCTTTTCTGAAAATTCCTGCAGGATTCCGTGAGCTATAAAATATATTCCCTTCCATATAACAATTTTGTGCAGGATTTTTGGGACCCGCTTGAAATGAAAATTGATTGCAAGTAATCTTTTTGTTGCATATCTTTTCTCGAATATCTTTTTGCAACAATTTTTTCCAAATGCAGATTCTTGTGAGATGCTTAAAATAATAACTGATTGCAAGTAATTTTTTTTGTTGCATATCTTTTCTCGAATATGTTTTTGCAACAATTTTCAAATAAAGAAAAGGAAAAAGGAAAATTTTTATTAGAGAACTTGCAAACTTTTGCCGCAAATAAATCCTTGCACAAACCAACTTTCTTTCTTTCCCCCTTTCCTCTTACAATATGGGTACCCCACATAATAAATCACTTGCCGAACTTTGGTATCCCGAACCTAATTTTGCGTCGTTCGGCAATTTGTTCAGTCAATTTAAAGACGATCCTTCCCTGCCTAAAATATCTTTGAAAGATCAAATAGAGGCGTCTAGGGGAAACAGTTTGACTTTTCAACCCACTTTGTGTCAACCAAGTCAACCTTTACCACCTCCATATGTTGATACCACTTTTTCAAGTCCTACCGTCTCTCCTAAGCCAATGTCCATTGCTGAGCATATTGCTCAATCTCGCAGCCAATCTTTCACCCCTCTCCACTCATCTAGTTCTAGGGATCCGCACGACTATTCACCTTTTTATCCATATGTTGATCCTACCCCTGTCCAATCACCCACTTCCTACCAGTCCTACCCGACCTTTCCACCGTCACTAGACAATGTTTCTACACAGCCTGTTGGGAGTTTCCATATCCAAACAATTTTGAATCTTTTGCCGAAACCCCCTTACCACCAAAGTCTAGTTTGGAAGAGGCGTTGGAGGCGTATATCGCAGCAACAAACAAAATGGTGTGGCTTCCGTGGCCGCCCTTATGCAACCTAGTGAACCGGTAGCTAGTTTCCCACTAGCTTCAAATTTTTCAATGTATAAGGAGGCGGTTGGACAGAGTGAGAATGTGAGAGGATTTCCAAATCAAACCTACCCATACCCAATTGAATCCAACAACTCCAATTTTCAAACATGTGTCCAAAATGATGAGTTGTGAGACTTTGTAGTGCTTGATTTGCCAGATTGTGAAGAACCCCTTTCGAGTGAAACCACACTTAATCCTTTCGATCTTTACACCTCCACTCTAGAACCTAAATCGATAAATATCCATGCTTTTGATGAGGTGTCTAAAGAAATTGATTTTCACTTGATTGAGGATATAGACGCTGGGAATATTTCGGATGATGAACCTGTCGATTTGATTGAAATTTTATGTTCAACTCATCATCCCGAGTCATTAGATGTTTTTCCCGAACTTAATATGCGTCTTGATTTTAATGATATTGGCATGGATAGGCAAATTTTTGAGGAAAATATTGAGGAGAATTATGAGGATAGTACTGAGGATAATATTGAGGTTGAACCATTTTCGTTTGATGTGTCGAATTTTCCAATACACTCTCCTAAATCCTTAACTGATACCCTTCCTCACTCACTTCCTTCCGTCCTTCCTATTGTTCCGACCGTGCAAGTGACCGTTACGCTTTCATCTTCTATACCAAGTTCGGCATACCCACGTTTTCTTGCGAATCTTGAGGGATTTGACCCCATTTCTCGACGGGTTGATAGGTTAGCGCAATTGCTTTTAACACATCGGTCATCACAAATTGCGCTAATTTATTCACTCGATTTACACTCTCCAGATCGCGCGACCCTTCTTTCTCCTTTCCGCCATTCTTCTCCCCCACCGAGACCATATTCATTTCCCATTCGGTCTCGTGTGTTTCTCATCTCTTTTCTTTGTACTCCATTCTTTCACCAACTAGACCACTGCCACGATAAGCTTTTTGAATGGTTGGTGCTAACCTTTGGCTTGTGTAAGGCCAAGCTTAAGTTTGGAGGGAAACTTTGTATATATATATATATTTTTTTTGTTTTCTTTTTCTATAAAAAAAATAAAAAAAAATTCAAAACAATAAAAAAAAACAAAACTGGGGAATACCGGCATTTTGACCCTCTTGGTCTAGCATGACAGTGAGGACACTGTCAAGTTCAAGTTTGGGGGTATGCTCGGTACGTCTTCTTCCTTCACATTCATTTTCTTGCATTTGCATATTTATTTGAAAACCCATAAAAATTGAAAATTTTCAAAAATTATAAAAATTATTGTATTCAATTTTGGCTTATTTGACTAGAGTTTGACAGATAGGTTAACTGGTTAGGAACAACTAGATCTTTGACGTAGTAAATTAAAAACCCTAAAAATAACCTTCTTTAAAGCTTAACGGTAGAAAGTATATGTCTTTGTAGTTTATTTAGAAATAGGCAAATTTTGGGTTCACTTCTTGGGCTAAGTCAAAACGAAGGAAAAGTATTGATGTTCTTATTAGAGTATAAGTTTGAAAAATAATTCCTAGCTTAAGTCTAGATTCTGAAAATGTATACCCTACAATTTGCACAATCACGCACCTTGAAACTTGGAATAGTAGAAGAGACCTTGAATGCTCTTGTCTAAAGTCCTTAGTACAATGAAAATAAAAAGAAAAAAAAAGTGAATGAAGAAAAAAATGAACACTGGTTTTTGTGATTACTTAAGGCTGCAAAAATAGAAAAATATTTAGCGAGGGTGCTTCATCACCTAGCGCCTTAGACCAACTGGTTTGGGAGCCACTGCTAAAACCTTGGGTGTTGCCAGACTAGGAATTACGCTTTAAAGTGCTAACGCATTTTTGTAATCGGTCGTTGGTACCTAAAGAAGTATTAACGGTCGCATGACGGATGTGTAAGCGAAAATTCAATTAACAATTCACCTACTAATAAGTACTTTGGACAACGGACAAAGGGTATGATTGTTTGATTTGAATTTCCAAGTGTAGGGGTGATCTATACACACACGTAGGGATATGTGATTGGAGTTTAGATGAGAGAAAGGGACGAAGAATAGAACTTGTATCTTTAGTAGAGTTGATAGAAATTCCTAAGTGGAGATGGAACCCTAGAAGGAAAACTTAAGAGATGCCGAAAGCTAAGTAAGTCTATAGAACATATATAATCTTAAGTTAAATAATGAGGAAGTGTGAAGAATATGGGTGGATAATTTATGAGTCGAAGATTACAGAATTCCTTGCTAGAAAACCTAACTGGAGAACAAGAGTCAATGGGCCGAATTGATAGGATTTTGTGGGTGGTATCCGCTGAAAACCCTCAGGAGACAACACTCCTCCTATTAGGGACACCAAGAGGTTTAACGGCTTGTTGCATGAGCTCAGTGCAATCGCGTCTCCCTGCGAAAGTGTGGTTAGGTTAGATTTTTATCGAGAATAAAAAATAAGTTTGCTTGAGGATGAGCAAAAGATAAGTTTGGGGGTATTTGTTCATATCATAATGTTGCATTTTGATATTCCCATTCTTATGCATTTTACAATGAAAACAGGTGCTTTTGACCCATGTCTGCTACATGTTACAGGTTACAGGTTCTTGGAAAGAAAACAGTGAAAATGATGTAAAGACAATGAGAATATGGACTTTGACCAACAAATAGAAGGATCTTAATCAAGCCTACATAAGAAACAGTTCACAAAGTAAGATTCAATACATCGACACAAAGCGAACGGTTAAAAGTCCACTGCAATTATTCACTGGGAGATCTGGAAGAAACCTAGAAGCCAATTTGAGAAAAGTACAGAAGAAACAGTAATAAACAGTCAGCATAAACCAGCACCCAAAAGCTCAGAAGCCAAGCCCATATTTTGGCCGTGGAACCGCGGCCAAACCATGGCTTCGGCCGCGGTTCCGCGGCCGTCTAGAGCCCGTTCTGGTAGAAAATTTTACCATAATTTAATGCGGCGCTGACTAAGTCTTCCTGGGGGTATTTTTGTAAATGTAGACATGCGAATCAATTGTATCCTAGGGTTTCTATCTCCTATAAATAGAAGCCCAAATCATTGTATTCTTTTCATGCCTCCTTTTAATAATAAATTCAGAATTCTTTATGGAGAGCATCGGTGTTTCTTTTCAATTCATGAATTCAGATCTGACAACCCTGCGTTGATGATTGGAGAGACGCATCTGTAAGTAGATTTAATTCCTTGCCCTAGTTTAGATTTCAATTCCCGCCCTGGGTAATTTTTATTCTCTGCCCTAGATAAATGTTCTTCAATTCCCTAATGAGCGAGTAGTCTCCTCGCTTGTTAGGGTTAGATCTGGGAAAGGTTTGAGAGACGAAGATCTCCCATCCCCTTTCTTGCCCGTCATATATTTTCATAGGACTCTATGCATACATGCACATACCGCTCCCTACGGCACCCTATCCCACGAGGTAGCAGTGATACCGTAGTATAAAGGCCCGGTTGTGATTGTTTTCCATGGAGGTTAGGGTAAGGATTGATAAAGGAAGGACAAGAATCTAGAGGAAGAAAACATCTTTCCAAATGATTCTAATCCCTTTTATTAATAATTACCATAACACCTAATTAGATCTTCATATGGGTATAGAAAGCGGTGAGATTTATTGACTTTCCAAACTTAACCTAGACCTAACCCTAGCAAGACTTAGATATTGATTAATTCAGTTTTTAGATTTAATAATCAATCCGGCTCCCATCGGAATTAACTTGTTAGAGCGATTAGGAAATTCACAACATCCAGTGGACCGACCCGTACTCTTCGGCTAGCTGCAAAGCGACGCCGTTCTTGATTGCGGTAATAGATAGTTTTTGAGATCAAATCAATTAACACCATCCTAAAGAGGTTTAGTATGGAAGACTCCAAGCGGGGTTTCTTACCCTCTAGTCATGGAGTTACTCTCTAAGAACTTTTGCCCAAAGACTAATGAAGAGAGAGCTCGCATGAGTATTATACCCTACGCTTCTGCTGTAGGATCTATAATGTATGCGATGTTATGTACACGCCCTGATGTAGCTTATGCACTGGGTGTAGTAAGCAGGTATCAATCCAACCCAGGGAAGAATCACTGGACAGCAGTGAAGAACATTCTTAAGTACTTGCGAAGGACTAAAGAAATGTTCTTGGTGTTTGGTAACGGAAATCTCCAAATGGAGGCCTTTACCGATTCGAGCTTCCAGAGTGACAAGGATGATAGCAAATCTATCTCTGGGTTTGTCTTTACCCTCAATGAAGGGGCAGTGTGTTGGAAGAGTTCCAAACAGGATACCGTTGCAGACTCCACGATGGAAGCTGAGTATATTGCTGCAAATGAAGCTGCCAAGGAAGCCGTCTGGATGAGGAAGTTCGTCTCGGAGCTAGGAGTAGTTCCGACCATTATTGATCCAATACCTTTGTATTGTGATAATAATGGGGCTATGGCGTTAGCCAAAGAGCCCAGGTCCCATCAGCGATCCAGACACATCCTCAGGCGATATCATCTGATCTGGGAGATAGTTGATCGCCGCGAGATCGAGATTCGGAGAATAGATACAAAAGATAACACGGCGGATCCACTCACCAAGGCCCTCCCTTTGCCACAGCATGAGCGACTTTTTGAGAGGTTGGGTATGAGATACGCCAATAATTGGCCTTAGTGCAAGTGGGAGATTGTTGGATAGATGTATGCCTTAGAGGCCATTATATGATAGTGTATGTACCGGTATGTGTGTGTGTATATATATGTTGGATATAGTGCCCTCTAAGTCAATTATTGGATCGCAGGTACGTGATTGCAATGATTGAGGGATGACCTATACCGATAAAACAGTCTTACTCGAGATGATAGTATGCTATCTAGTTTGTCTTTATCATCATGATAGAGCCCATAGGATTCTTGCTTGACTACCAGCAGTATGATGGCGATCATATATGTGGGAGCTGGGGTCTATAAGTATATCCTTAAAGTGTCCCTAGTCGTGGGAGTTTCGAGACAGGGCATCGATACTCCAGAGTAGACTAGTGTATACAGTCGAGACCCCGACGAGGGGCGGTGGCCGGTCTCATAAGCCACTGGTGTCAGTTGGATCACCTAAGATGTATACAGGTGCTCATTAGGAGATGAGTACACCGGACAGGACTCGCCGGGAACATGCTAGTTGGTATTATACATATCTTCAGATAGCAGTTCCCTGGTGACATGTGTACAGGTTAGTTCATCGACCTGAGGTAGTCATTTGTCTCGTGTGAGTTCCCACTGTGCTTTGATTTATACCCTACCACGGGTCAAAGGAGTCGTGCAAACAGGTATATTTTAGGTACAGTCCCGAGCCACATTGGAGGCAAGTGAGCGGATCTTCGGGGATTCGTCTCTCCCGGTGTTGGGGGTGAGATCGCGCTGTGTTTAGGAGAGCCATTACACGAAATCTCTGGCCAGGGTAATCGAGATTTACTGGAAGGTGTTCCAGTAGTATCTCAGGGTGTTCTGGGCTGCTCTCTAACACGACTTATATCGCTGTTAGGGGTCTGACGTTTACCGCCCCCCTAGGCCGTATATGCGATACTCATTGACGAATGTTCCGGACTGTACATATATTGTCACTGTCAGGCTCAGTAGGGTTTATAGATGAGTTAGCTCGTCAGCTTCCCTTCCAATCAATACATAGGCAACCGTTACGTACAGCTTGTACCTCTGACGTGCTAGTGGTTATACCCAGTGCCATTGTACTGATGAGTCATTAGAGTTCCCCACCGACACTTTCCCATGTTCGGGCGAAACGTTGTAGATGCCGTTTGGTTTTATGGCAGGGTTCGGAAAATGCATGTGCGTTTTCGCACGTGTCATTTTTCGGGCAGATAATACTGGTAGGCTTTGGTTTAAGCCGGATCCGAGTATTATACTGTGTAGATATAATATCTTTGTCTCAGTTGCATTTGTATTCGGTCGTAATACAAATGCGGGTATGTTTATACCGTTACGGGGTTATCCTGAAATTCATTTCGGGATCGATTTTGGAAGTTGCCAGTTTTCAGTTTTCTATCAGCCGTATTTAACATTCGGTTAAATGCGGATTTATCTTTTCGTCTTTTGGGTGAGTCATGGTTCTAGAAGATTCTAGAAATGGTGACTAGGATTAGTGACTCATCATTTGCATTAATTGTGAGGTGAGGTGTTAAGTGAGGTGGCTTAATTCATTTAATGTGTTCATACCACTCATTATTTTCTAATGATAAATATCCTTGATATTTTTCCTTACACTCACCCTCCTTGCTCCTAAACTCACTCTCCCTCTTCTTTATATGTGGCCGGCCCCTCTTTGTGGTGATGTGAGATTTTTGATTCATTCATTTTTGGCAAAATATTATGATAGTTATGTGTATGGAAATTCCATATAGTTCAATTTCCATTCACCCGATTCCAAATGGCAACTTCTATTAACAGTTCGTCCATAGCCTTGGACGTAACGAGACAAAGTGTTCTACTCATTCTCTACTTCATCTTGGTAGTCTCTTTTAGCAAACTTGACGACCGAGTTGCCTCGGTTCAGAGGCGGGAGCCCGTTTAAAGATCCGTCGACGTGGTGCCACCTGGACGACGAGACTGAAGTTTCAGAAGATCGAAGCCGCCGCAACATAGCGTGGGATGATGGTTAAAGACCGAAGGACTCGGATCGTTCGGTATAACAATTCTACCCTCTTTACAATTTGTTAGTTTAGCTTTAATGGCAGATCCGGGTTATAGTATGCGATAGCGCCAGTCGTAAAACTTTTGTTCCACGTATTGGCGTCTGTTAGACGGCCGGGGCGCTACCGTGTACTTACAGTGGTATCAGAGCCTCACCATTAAGCTATACTAACTTGTGCTAACGCGTTTAAAAGATCGATCGAACGGAATTTCCGAAACTACATTTTTCTGTACATAAAGTTTCTGTTGATTTTTAAACTGTTCCAAAAATTATTCTGCATATCACAGAATTATAAGCAGGCTTTTTTAAGCTTACCGTACAAAATTGGTCACGTGATCCCTTAGAACCACCACGGATCCGCGGTCAAACCTAGGGTTTGACCGCGCATCCGCGGTGGTTTAGTGGGAAAAGTGATCAAATTTTGTACAGAGGCTTTTTTACAGGGAATTGTGGTTTCTGGTATTGTTATTTTGGGCCCAGTTTTGGTTACTGTATAGCAGATGCTTGAGGGGCCCACTTCGGGAAATTTTGTCAATCAAAATTTTAAACGTGTTAGTTTTCAGTACTTACATTATATCTCCGACCGGAAATGTCATTTGATCGGTAAACCGCGTCTGATTGCTATAGTTCTTTTAGACGGGTTTGCGAACGTGACATTTGCGTTGATGTTATGTGTTGTGCTGTGTTGTTGCGGATTCGTCGTGGTGGATAGCAGGGTGCAATGATAGTGCTGTTTGGATTTATTTGTACTTTTGATATTGCGGGGCAAGCGTCCGACTTGTGGACTGCCGTCACTGCCTGTTGTATAATATTCTTTTGGGGCACGACCATATTGAGGTCGATGTACCCGTTGTATATTTTCATTTCTGTACTAGGTTTATCCCGCGAAGGAGTGCACGGATAGCCGGGTTCTGGAGGGCAACGGGTTCGTATCTCATGGCTTTGAGAGGCAAAGGGACCTCACTCTAGAATTGGCAGACTATTCGCCGCACTCGTAGGGGGTACAGGTTGACCCAAGGAGGGGTCTCAATTTACCGGATTCCGTGAAGTGCCGGGTATTCCATTCACTATGTTGTGGGGGACTACCTCGCTTCAGGTTTTGGCGGGTAATTTTCCGCACCCGTAGGGGTCTAGGTTTCATTGCACAGGCTATCCACACGACCAGGGGAACGTCGGTTTTCAGCAGCGGCTCTGTGAAACCCGGGGATCCCAGATTATCTGTATTGTTCTGTGATACTTATTACTTTTCTGTAATGTTGCATATTATCACGCCTGGAGCGATTATTGTATATTAGTGTATATAATATTAGATGTTTTATATGTTTTACACCCGCGCTAGTCTAGTCCCCGCTCTGTCGTTTGTTAAGTAACCTAACGGGTGATGACGGGACCCAGTGACGAATGCGGATGGCATATACGTACATTTTATTTTCGTTCTTTTCTGGTGTGATTGATTGATGGGACTGTATTGATTCTTATCAATGCAAGGATAAAACAAACCTATATTTGATGTTGTTGGAACAAATTTTAAAAGGGAGTTATTACAAAGACGTTTCCTTTTGTTTTGCATAGCGGTATTCAGTTAGAATATCCTGCACCTCATTCGACGAGGCAAGGGCCGAGATCCCTTCACCGGGAGTGACCCCTTGGGCAGAAATTTGCGTCAGGGTAATAACTTAAATATAGTCGATCACAAGTTGCTTTGCATCGCGGTATTCAGTTAGAATATCCTGCACCTCATTCCACGAGGAAAGAGCCGAGATCCCTTCACCGGGAGTGACCTCTTTAGCAAAAGGTTTTTCGCCACTATATTTTTTTATAAAAGCTATCAGGTTCCTTCAACGAGATCAAGTTCATTACGTTAAAGGTTTTTCGCCAAAAACCAGCCGTAATCCTCCGTCGTTTCTTATGGATGGTCAGTAGTATTCAAGCTATGTTTATTGGCCTACGTCAAGGCGTAGTGTTTGGTAGCTGCTGGGTATTCATTTGTTGCATAGATAGATGCATTAGTTTAAGTCAGACGTACAGCCTTGTTGGCCTACGTCAAGGGCATGTACGATGACTTAAATTAATCAGGACAACGACGGGTAGAACTTGACATGTTGCTTATGATTTGTTGGCCTACGTCAAGGTCATAAGATCATGGGATAAAAATTATATCGGGAGTTTCAAACATACAAGAAACTTGCCAGACTTGCGCATACCATCTGGAGTGTGTTAACTTGAGTGGCTTCCATCAAGTTATCATACGATGATAGTTGGATCCCGATTCTCACTGATGAGTTGGTTTACTCTTCGGGTGACCCCGACTAATTCTTCTTTCAGGTTTGGAGGAGAATTTGAGATAACAGTGGGAGGTTTCCTAATTAGATAAAGTGATAACCATTCTGAACTAGGTTAGAGTGCACGCAGAGTGTTTCTTTTCTCTCTCTCTTTGGCAGCGACCTTTGACCGACCCTTGACTATAACTCAGTGACCAAAGTTAACCGAACCTTCTTAATATACTAGCTTTTGGATTGCCTAAAGTTTCATAAGTCATTGCCGCTCTTTCTTTTACCCTTTGTATTTCTCAGAACACCCCGTATTACTACGGACATCCACTTCCATTGGATAGATCCATCGTATGGTTATATACGAACTCGAAGGGAATTCTTCGAGGATGGATCCAGGTTCAGGAGAAATAGAATTAGTTTATTCAGTTGTCTTTTATTATCACCTTCTCTCAGGTTGCGAGGGCTCCTTGGTATAGGAGAGTACACCTATTACGCTTATTAGATAGTCTTCTTCCAAACCATAGGCAGGTGCCGAATGGTAGGGAATGAAGAAAACCAATTAGCCTAAGTAGGGTGTGCAAAAGGTAATATGTAAAGACAAGATAAAGGAATTAGAAAGAAGGCAAAGTAAATTGCGACTATTTACATTCACGACCAAACCACGTATTTCATCGCCACTCCTACTTCACTTTTGATTTCTCCAGAACAACCCGTATCACTACGAACATCCAATTCCATTGGATAAATCCATCGTATGGTTATATACGAACTCGAAGGATATTTTTTCGAGGATGGATTCTGGTTCAGGAGAAATAGGAATAAGGTTTATATTCAGTTGTCTTTTATCATTACCTTCTCTCAAGTTGAGAGTACTCCTAGGTTCAGGAGGGTACACCTATTATGCTTACTGGATATTCTTATTCCAAACCATAGGCTGGTGCCGAACGGTAGGGAAGGAAGAAAACCATTTAGCCTAATGATGGTGTACAGAAGGTAACGACTAAAGACAAATAAAGGGAATTGGAAGATGACAGGGAAATATGCGGTTAAAGTCATGATTTGAAATTATGGAAGAGGCATTACTATGAATACCAGGATAACCCTACGAAACATATTTATGTTTCATATTCACTGTGCATTGTTAATAGAAAATTGATTTCCCGATTGGATACTTACTCCAGAGTATGTATTTACCAGATTTCATTCTCACATCTGTATAGTTTTACAGATAGTGAGTGGGAGTAAGTTATTGGGAATTAGGTGATCATCCTCATTATATCGGAATTCGTTGTAATTGGTGATATTTGAGGAAATCGCCTGGGTACATTTTTCAACCTACGATGCACATGTTTTGAGTTATTCAACTCAGCGGACTTATACAGAGTATTGTATGTTGTCCGGTGTCCATCAGGACAAAGGGATTGGTCCTCGTACTATTTTCTATTTACTTGTGACTTCTCTAGCTTTTAGACAAGTGTTTCGTAGAAATACAATGTCTAAGTTTTGAGAAGTTATGGGTATAGGAATAAAGTAGAGAACCAGGTGTCGCAAGTATCGGGATTCTTCAAAGAATTTGAAGATATAGATTCTTGTGATTGGTATTCAGTTGATAGTAACGTTTTTGAGAAACTTGTTTCTCTTTCAGGTTACTCATAATTGGATGGATTCCTAAGTTGAGTAATGCTGATTAGCCTCTCTCTATTAAGATGATATGCACTGGAGACAGCTGCATAATTTGAATCTGGTTCCAATTAAATAAGTGCCAAAGTTTCTATATTTGATATAGATTGCTTCATATCTTAATGATGTTAAGGTACGGGGAGTTGTCCAGCTTATGCTTAAAACCAGACACTGGATAACTCAAGGCACGTTTCTGAAATGGCAGTTTATGGGTTGACCCTAGCTTCGACGAGGGTTGATTTTCTACCATCTGGAAGATTAATAGTGATATTGTTCTTGACTCGCCACAGTTTTATTAAAATGATTTTTTCAGAAAATAGTAGTGGGAGCATGGTAGAACTGGAAGTGATTCCAGAACCGCAAACGATTAGGGAAAGTTTAATAGGACCTATATATTCAATCAGGTTTGACATTCAAATAGCCACTCCGCAGATATGGTGGGTAACCTCAGACACCCGAGAGGTACTCCGGTAGCCTCAAGGACGGTGACAGGGAGGTTCTTGTTTACCCAGACTTGACACTACTGTTGTTCCAGACTATGAGACCCGGCATGAGGAAATGTATAGCGTCGTTCTAAACTAGTTTTAGAAGTACACGTATATATTATTCTGCCAGAGGGTTGTTGTAGTCAGTGGGAGCAGCGGAAGCATAATGGGCAAGTAGCTAGTGTCTATTTATAGACTTGAGCAGAAATAGCGGAGATAGATCATCTATTTTTGATGTGACAGTCATGGGTTTGACTTCATCAGAATAGGGGATGGATCTGTTAAGAAGGTAGTAGGGTGTAATGTCCTGGTATTTGGATGACATACACAGAGTAGGAAGTAAAATTCCTATACTACGATTGGTTGTACTGTGGTCATCACACAGTTGTTTCTCCACAAAAGATATGGATATAATAAAAAACATTCTGGTTACTAGATCTAATGGTTTTAGATCTAGATTTGGGTAGTTTTCTAATGTGGGTACTTTGACAATATTCTAATAGTATTTTAGAATAGATGACTCCTGGCATGGTGGTGTACCTGCAGGTGATGGAGTCACCCTCTCTAAAGGTGTCTTACAGACTAAAGGGGAGAGGGATGTGCGTGATTGGCAGATCACTTGCTTAGGCAATTGAGTCAATCGTGAGATGTCAAGTACCACACCAGATGTTGTTATTGCACTAGATGCGATAAGTTTATATTAATCCAATCCTGGAGAAACATTAGGAAGCAGTTTTAGAACATAAGTGAATATTCTACGGATTTGATGACGACGGCCTCCTTCGGGAGACGGTTATCATTCCAGGCTTCAAAGGTGACATGGATGATAGAGTGATTGTCAGAGTTATAGTTTTCCCTCTGACGATGGACAGTATTATAGACATGTGGTCCAAGAGGATACTGTGGGAGGCATGGTGCTGGATACTGATTAGGTTCAGTTATTAATACAGTCTAAGTAGTTTGGATTTGTAGTTCATTTATGAACTAGGTCCCATCAGATATCCAAACATATTCTAAGACAGGTATTACTCAATTCGGGAGATGGTTTTCTCCGCGAAGTTAAGATATATAGAGATACAGAAAGAAACACCGAAGCGGATCCACTCACTGAGGCTATTTCTCGAACACAAGAGTTTTATAAACGAGATTTGTGAAACTGATTAGTAGAGAAGTTGGATGCTCGGTATCACACGAGCTGTGAGTACACGACATCGCAATAATTGGCCTTAAGTGCAAGTGGGAGATTGTTGGATATAGTGCCCTCTAAGTCAATTATTGGATCGCAGGTACGTGATTGCAATGATTGAGGGATGACCTATACCGATAAAACAGTCTTACTCGAGATGATAATATGCTATCTGGTTTGTCTTTATCATCATGATAGAGCCCATAGGATTCTTGCTTGACTACCAGCAGTATGATGGCGATCATATATGTGGGAGCTGGGGTCTATAAGCACATCCTTAAAGTGTCCCTAGTCGTGGAAGTTTCGAGACAGGGTATCGATACTCTAGAGTAGACTAGTGTATACAGTCGAGACCCCAACGAGGGGCGGTGGCCGGTCTCATAAGCCACTGGTGTCAGTTGGATCACCTAAGATGTATACAGGTGCTCATTAGGTTATGAGTACACCGGACAGGACTCGCCGGGAACATGCTAGTTGGTGTTATACATATCGTCAGATAGAAGTTCCCTGGTGACATGTGTACAGGTTAGTTCATCGACCTGAGGTTGTCATTTGTCTCGTGTGAGTTCCCGCTGTGCTTTGATTTATACCCTACTACGGGTCAAAGGAGTCGTGCAAACAGGTATATTTTGGGTACAGTCCCGAGCCACATTGGAGGCAAGTGAGCGGATCTTCAGGGATTCGTCTCTCCCAGTATTGGGGGTGAGATCGCGCTGTGTTTAGGATAGCCATTACACGAAATCCCTGGCCAGGGTAATCGAGATTTACTGGAAGGTGTTCCAATAGTATCTCAGGGTGTTCTGGGCTGCTCTCTAACACGACTTATATCGCTGTTGGGGGTCTGACGTTTACCGGCCCCCTACGTCGTATATGCGATACTCATAGACGAATGTTCCAGACTGTACAGATATTGTCACTGTCAGGCTCAGTAGGGTTTATAGATGAGTTAGCTCGTCAGCTTCCCTTCCAATCAATACATAGGCAACCGTTACGTACAGCTTGTACCTCTGACGTGCTAGTGGTTATACCCAGTGCCATTGTACTGATGAGTCATTAGAGTCCCCAACCGACACTTTCCCAAGTTCGGGCGAAACATTGTAGATGTCGTATGGTTTTATGGCAGGGTTCGGAAAATGCACGTGCGTTTTCGCACGTGTCATTTTTCGGGCAGATAATACTGGTAGGCTTTGGTTTAAGCCGGATCCGAGTATTATACTGTGTAGATATAATATCTTTGTCTCAGTTGCATTTGTATTCGGTCGTAATACAAATGCGGGTATGTTTATACCGTTACGGGGTTATCCTGAAATTCGTTTCGGGATCGATTTTGGAAGTTGCCAGTTTCCAGTTTTCTATCAGCCGTATTTAACATTCGGTTAAATGCGGATTTATCCTTTCATCTTTTGGGTGAGTCATGGTTCTAGAAGATTCTAGAAATGGTGACTAGGTTTAGTGACTCATCATTTGCATTAATTGTGAGGTGAGGTGTTAAGTGAGGTGGCTTAATTCATTTAATGTGTTCATACCACTCATTCTTTTCTAATGATAAATATCCTTGATATTTTTCCTTACACTCACCCTCCTTGCTCCTACACTCACTCTCCCTCTTCTTTATATGTGGCCGGCCCCTCTTTGTGGTGATGTGAGATTTTTGATTCATTCATTTTTGGCAAAAGATTATGATAGTTATGTGTATGGAAATTCCATATAGTTCAATTTCCATTCACCCGATTCCAAATGGCAACTTCTATTAACAGTTCGTCCATAGCCTTGGACGTAACGAGACAAAGTGTTCTACTCATTCTCTACTTCATCTTGGTCGTCTCTTTTAGCAAACTTGACGACCGAGTTGCCTCGGTTCAGAGGCGGGAGCCCGTTTAAAGATCCGTCGACGTGGTGCCACCTGGACGACGAGACTGAAGTTTCAGAAGATCGAAGCCGCCGCAACATAGCGTGGGATGATGGTTAAAGACCGAAGGACTCGGATCGTTCGGTATAACAATTCTACCCTCTTTACAATTTGTTAGTTTAGCTTTAATGGCAGATCCGGGTTATAGTACGCGATAGCGCCAGTTGTAAAACTTTTGTTCTACATATTGGCGTCTGTTAGACGGCCGGGGCGCTACCGTGTACTTACAATATATGTGTGTGTGTGTTCAGGGGACATTCTTGCTCGACATGATAGTATGCTATCTGGTTGCACCTTTTATCTTGACATGTTCATTTGATCGTGCTTTCATTCATTTGGTACATGTTGATATAGCCCTTAGGATGATGCAGGACTACTGAGATTATGATGCGGATCATACTAGTGGGACATGTGTAGTCTATGAGCATATTCTTGAAATGTTCCTAGTCGTGGATGTATCGAGACGGGGCATCGATATCACCAGAGTAGACTAGCGTATACGTTACTTGTCCGATATGATGGGCGATGGATGATCCCATATCCATTGGTGTGGTGACACCAAAGATCGTATACGGGTGCTCCGTGGAGACTGGGTGCACTGAACGGACTCGCCGAGAACTCCTATGTGGTATTATATCTATCGTCCGATAGCAGTTCTCAGGTGACACTCGTACAGGTTAGTCTGTAGACCCGAGATCATCATAGATTCTTATGTGCCTCCCACTGTACTTTGATCTCCACCCTACCACGGCTCTACTGAGTCGTGCAAACAGGTGGATTTTGGGTACAGTCCCGAGACACATGGATGCAATGAGCGATAGGAGGGGTTTCGTCTCTCCCGGTATTGGGGTTGATGTTGCACCATGTACGATTGGCTATAACAGGAAGTCCCTGGCCAGGGCTGCTGAGATTTACTGATAAGTGTTATCAGTAGTTACTCGATCTGTTATGAGCCATATACCGGCATTGTTGGAGATAGTGCCCTCAGAGTCAATTATTAGATCACAGGCACGTGATTGCAATGATTGAGGGAGGACCTATCCCGGTAGGACAGTCTTACTCAAGATGATAGTATGCTATCTGGTTTATCTTTATCATCGTGTACTGCTTTAGGTGACGTTACGAGTCGCTATTACACGTTGATAGAGCCCCTAGGATTCTTGCTTGACTACCAGCAGTATGAGGGCGATCATATACGTAGGAGCTGGGTCTATAAGCACATCCTTAAAAGGTCCCTAGTCGTGGGAGTTTCGAGACAGGGCATCGATACTCTAGAGTAGACTAGTGTATACAGTCGAGACCCCGACGAGGGGCGGTGGCCGGTCTCACAAGCCACTGGTGTCAGTTGGTTCACCTAAGATGTATACAGGTGCTCATTGGGTTATGAGTACACCGGAAAGGACTCGCCGGGAACCTGCTAGTTGGTATTATACCTGATGTCAGATAGCAGTTCCCTGGTGACATGTGTACAGGTTAGTTCATCGACCTGAGATCGTCATTTGTCTCATGTGAGTTCCCACTGTGCTTTGATTACTACCCTACCACGCTCAAAGGAGACGTGCAAACAAGTTTTAGTTGGGTACAGTCCCGAGCCACATGGAGGCAGTGAGCGGATCTGCAGGGGTTCGTCTCTCCCGGTATTGGTGGTGAGGTCGCGCTGTGTCTAGGAGAGCCAGTACATGAAAAGTCCTTGGCCAAGGCAAGAGATTTACTGGTAGGTGTTCCAGTAGTATCTCAGGGTGTTCTGGGCTGATCTCCGACACGACTTGTACCGCTTTTGGGGGTCTGACTTTTACCAACCCCATAGGCCCGCCATGCGATGCTCATAGACGAACGGACCGGACTGTACGGATATTGTCACTGACAGGCTCAGTAGGGTGTCAGGATGAGTTCGCTCATCGACGTCCCTTTTGGTCAATAGTTGGTGGCCCGTCACGTATGGCTAATACCTCTAACGTGCTAGTGGTTAAATCCACAGCCATAGTATTGACGAGTCTTTAGAGTCCACCATACAGAGTTACTCAAGTTTCGGGCGAAACGCTGTAGAGGCCGTATAGAGATATGGCAGGGTTCGATCAGATACGTGCGGTATTGTACGGATCATGATCGGACGGATAATACTAGCGGGCTTTGGTTTAAGCCGGATCATAGTATTAGACAGTGTAGATTTTGTCTCTTTGCATTTGTATTCAGTGGGAATACAAATGCGGGTATGTATATACAGTCACGGGGTTTTCCTGTAAATTATTACGGGATCAGTTTTCTAAAGTTGCCAGTTTGCATTCCGTTCCGGCCGGTTTTCCTTTATTCCTTCGCGGCCGGACTTTTTGATGGAGGGGCTAATTTGCAAGTTCGCAAATTAGCATATTGTGGAGGTGTTATTTATGAAATGGGAGATTATGAAAGCATCTTTTGATACCATTCTTTTCTATCATCATTTCTTGCTTTTATGAGATGGGAAAAGGATGAGAGTTGATGTGAGGCTTGCTTTTGATGTGGTCACCATTTTAGTTCCTACACTCACCTCCCTTATTTTTGATTCCCTTCTCATTTTTTGGCCGGCCACTTTTGGGTGAGGGAGAGGGTTGATTTTTGTTGTGGAGAAATGTGTTCATCTCATTTTTGTATCAAAGTTCCCAAGCTCCATTCAAAGTTCTTGATTCCTCCATCACCATGGCAACCTCATAACCCCAAAAGAGACAAGCTTCTACACTACACCTATAGCATTCCTTGGACGCGTTGGCTAGCCAACTTCGCACCCGAGTTGCCTCGGTCCGGAGGTGGGAGCCCGTAAAAGAAATCGGCTACGTGGTGCCCTTTCCGACGAGGACGTGACGGACGGAGATTCTGCGGGAGATCGGAGTGGAGACGAAGACCGAAGGACACGGATCGCTTGGTATACTTCTCTACCCATCTTTTAGTTTGCTAGTAGC
Source organism: Agapanthus africanus (assembly GCA_030015575.1). Classification (NCBI taxonomy): domain Eukaryota; kingdom Viridiplantae; phylum Streptophyta; class Magnoliopsida; order Asparagales; family Amaryllidaceae; genus Agapanthus; species Agapanthus africanus. Next base: position 226,190,249 of record CM057351.1, read on the forward strand.
TAGGTTAATGGCCCGATCCGAGATAAAAGTGCGCGGTGGTGCCGGTTTGCTAGTTTGCAAAGTTTTTCGTTTCCGCGTCTCCGGCGTCGGATCGACGGCCGGGGCGCCGCCATGCACTTACAGGCATGACTTTTTGGGTTATTGGAGTCGACGATGCCATCCCTATGTAGGGTTCCTAGGCACTCTAGTGAGGTCTCACAAGGCATCGAACATGCCAATTTCAAAAATTCTAGGTGCCGAGAGACCCGACTACGGATCGTTTGCTAGAAAACTAGGCGAAAAGATAACTAGTTAACAATTAACTAAGGGAATACGGAATTACAACCTTTGTAGATCCGTTTGTCCACCTCCATTGCTCCGCAACGAAGTGGCTTCGCTGTCCAAGTGAACTCCCGGGCTCAAGCGTCGGCTTCGTCGAAGAATAAGCGAGCTAGGTCGTCGATGTCCATGCCGAAGATGATCTACGTCGAGGCATCGCTAAATCAAGCTCCGACTTCACCAAGTAATGAAAACTTGTGAAGGAAACACACTCTACTACTTGGCAAGAGGTAGAGGATGAAGAAATAGGAAGTGGGTAGACTTTAGAATTGGATTTCTCACTCTAGTTCTCACTTTGCCATTAAAGCTTGTGAAGCTTTTTCTTGAAGTGAAGAAGAAGAAGAAGATAAAGAATATGATAAGTTCATTCTAAAATGAAAAGAATAATCCATTCTTATCATCTTAGAACCATGGTTTAGTGTAGAGAATTAATCATGGTTGAGTGGTATGGTTAGGGTTAAGGATGAGATAAGAATGGTGGACTAAGTCAAAGCTTCATGAAGCTTTAACTAAACAACAAAAGAAGCCACCATTCTTTTCTCTTTTCCATTTAATTTCCAAAATGAATAAATACATAAATAAAGAAAAGAAAACCCTAATCATAATCTTAACCATGGTTTAATTCTTTACACTTAACCAAGTAAACATGTATCATCAAATATGATACAATCAAGTGCACAAAACTATATCGAATATACAATGTGCACATCCGAGCGAGAAAATCCATTTAAAGTGAACCGATACCAGTTAATGCAAAGTAATATATCAAATATATAATTATGCATCAAATCATTAAATCAACACTTGATTTAAAGATCCGGTCATATCGTATATAACCGACTAGTATACAATGCATGGGTTTATCGAATCAACCCTTGATTCGATAACTAGGGTATATCGCATATAACCTAATCGATACATTGATCGCGAGAATGAAATACGGTATCACATACACGCATTATTCTCGGTCCCGCACATATCTCATATGCGCTCCTATTTCGTTTCGCTTGAGCCAGGAAACCTCTGTGTAGGACTCTAAAGACTCGTCAATACGCCGGCAGCAGATGATGATCATATCAAACACCCACAAGCCGCAAGCGGTCTGCTAAACATAACGGCCACCCGGGTATTGAGCGATCAGAAGATCGACGAGCAAGCCCGCTCACACTCCAGTGAATCCAACCAGTAACACTACCGTACAGTCCGGTCTGATCGTCTGATATGTCGCATATCTTGCCTAGGGGTGGTAAACGTCAGACCCCAATAGCTCGATAAGTCGTGTCGATATGAGGCTCATAACGGGTCGAGAAACTACTGGTAACACTTACCAGCAATTCTCTGATCAGCCCTGGCCAGAGACTTCCTGTTATAGCCAATCGAACACAGTGCAACATCAACTCCCTATACCGGGAGAGACGAATCCCCTCCTATCGCTCATTGCCTCCATGTGACTCGGGACTGTACCCAAAAACCACCGTTTTGCACGCCCTCTTGGACGTGGTAAGATGGAAATCAAAGCACAGTGGGAACCACACAAGACTCTATGACGATCTCGGGTCAACAGACTACTCTGTACCAGTGTCACCAGAGAACTGCCATCTGACGTGAGGTATAATACCATCTGGGAGTTCTCGGCGAGTCCGTCCAGTGTACCCAGTCTCTACTGAGCACCCGTATATCATCTCTGATGTCAAACACCAATGGATATGGGATCATCCATCGCCCATCTGTATGGGTCGAGAAGGTATACGCTAGTCTACTCTGGTATATCGATGCCCCGTCTCGATACACCCACGACTAGGGACTTTGAAGGATGTACTTATGGACTACCATGTCCCCACTAGTATGATCCGCATCATAGTCCAGGTAGTCAAGTACACATCCTAAGGGCTTTACCAACATGTAACAGAGAGACAATCAGTGTACACGTTAAGGTAAAGAGTAACCAGATAGCATACTATCATGTCGAGCAAGAAAGTCCTCCCTATATATGTCCCAGCATCCACTACAATATACATCCAATGTACAGTAATGGCCTCTAGGGCATACATATAACTAACAATCTCCCACTTGCACTAGGGCCATCTATAGCAGTGGTCGAAGTATCTCATACTCAACCATCCCATAAAGGTCTCTCTCTGGGAATAGGCCTTCGTGAGTGGATCCGCTGCGTTATCCTCTAAGTCTGCTCTCCTTGCCTCGATCACCCTAGAGATCAACCATCTCCATGATCAGGTGATACTGCCTTAGAATAAGTCTGGATCACTGATGGGACCGGCGTTCCTTGGCATAAGCCACAACTCCATTGTCACACAATGGGAGGAACATAGTTCATCTCATGAACCATTATACATCCAAACAGCCTCTTTGGTAGCATCTTAAGTAGCGATGTATCCTGCCTTTATCGTCTAGTATGCCACGGTATCTTGCTTGGAACTCTTCCAACATACCGTCCCTTTACTGAGGGTAAAGACAATGCCTGCGACTGACATTCAGTCGTCTTTATCACCCTGGAATCCTTCCAGTGATTCTCCCCAGGATCGATTGATACCAACTCACTACAACTAGTGAGTATACTAATACCCAAATAACATCTATCTCATAGATGAAAACTCAGGATGGAGAAGGTATCACATTGATCCTACGTGGAGAATCATTGTGATAAGCGGAGATTGATCGAGCGTAGCATAAGAAACTCCTTTCTTATCAAGAGTATGTCATCCACGTTCTCTACGAGGATCACCACCATACCCTCTACTACCTTTTTGTTTATACAAGGTTCATCTACCATTTTGATGATGTCAACTTCTTTGACTAACGCATCAAAACAGACGTTCCAACTCCGCGATGCCTGCTTTATCTTATAAAACATCTTGCACACGTTTCCGCAGCTCCCACTGTCTACGAGGCCCTCTGGCTGTGTACTTACAGACACTCTCTTCCAAAACATCATTTTAGAAGATCTGTCATGACACCCAACCACCAGATATCGTAGTCATGGTATGTAGCCGTGGCAAGTAGGATCTGGATGGACTTAAGCATAGCTACTTGAAGAGGTTTCACCACTATCCACGCCTGGTTGATGATGAAAACCTTTAACAAGTCTAGCTTTGAAAGTCTCAACCTTTCCATGTACACCAAGTAATCTTCTCAAGATATACTTGCTCCTGATGGGGATTTAACCCTTCAGATATAGCAACTAAAGTCCATACTTTGTTGGTGTATAAGGATTCCATCTCAGATCGCTAAACATCCAGCCATTCTTACAGAGTCCCTACTCTTGATGGCCAGCTCGAAACTAGTTGGGTCATCATCTCATGATGTAATCCTCGCTCCCACTGTCATGGAGAAACAAAAGTATCTCTCAGGTGGGTGAGGAACCCTACTAGATCGGCGGAGAGGCCGAGGTTCGTTGGAATCTACTGAATCCTTTGGTTCTATCAAATCATCAGCTGCAGTTTGTATGGCTGGAACATTTCCAGTTTTACATTACAGACCTTGCCTCGAGCTTGTCCGGATTTTGCTTTTAGACATAGGCCGGACAATCCCCAAATCTTAACTAACTTAAGATATGGGCTCTTCCCCTTCCATATCACATATGAAGTGGTAGGCAATTGATTTGATTGGAACCCTATTCAATAGGTATGCAGCTTCTCAAGTGCACAACTCCCTAAAAGGAAATAGGTTACTCAGTAGTACTCATCATAGAGCACACCTTATCATATAGGGTGTGATTGCTCCGCCCCGATATACCATCGTGCTATGGTGTATACAGAGGAGTAATGCTGAGAGAGAATTTCATTCTCGTTTAGAATAGTCCAGGATTTCCGTGCTCAAGTATTCTCCTCCTCGATCACATCAAAGGACGTAATACTTATACCCGTATTTTGGTTCTCTACTTCTAACTTATATTCCGTGAATATCTCAAAAGGTTCGGACTTGTGTTTCAACAGGAACATAGGTCTGAAACTCGAAAGATCATCAGAGAATGTAATGAAGTATAAAGAATCTTGCCAGGTATGTGTAGACAGGGGACCTACATACATCAACATGTATCATCCCAAGAGTTCACTAACTCTTTCTCCGTTTCTAATAAACAGAGCTGGTGTCATTATATCTTTGTGACATGACTGGCAAGTTTCACAAGATGTAGATTCAAACTGATTTAAATATGCATCTTCATGTAACTTCAGCTAGTCGGGTCGCATTGATATGACCTTGTCTACAATGCCTCAAGAAGGATTCGTTCATTTCTGAACTCTTCCTCTTGTGTGTGTTCTGTATACCAAGAACTGTAGTTTGATTTAGAACATTAATGCTTTTAGATAACGTGCCTGAACCGATCAACTTTTGATATAGGAAATGTTCAAAACATTATCCAACAATACAAAATAATATCCTTTCTTTACTAATAAAGAAACTGATATGATTTTGTATATCAGGTTCGGTATCTAATAACATTCGTTCAGAATCAATGTATCAGTAATACAGGGTGACAGTGACCGACAGACTTGGCTGCAACTCTTGCCCCATTTTCTGTCTCATGAAACTTATCACCCGTTCTCAGTTTTTCTACCTTTTTGTAGCCCTATGTAACAGATTACATATCTGGGATCCTGATCCGGTATCATATACGCAGGATTCGGAGGATACTGAGAAACAGTTCTGTATAATGAACACACCCGAAGATGATGCATCAGCATGCACTCTCTTCGTTTGGGCGGCACGCGAAATCTGGTATTCCCCAATTTCCCGCTCTGTCTTATAACAATTATAAGTTGGAGCGGGACCAACGTTCCCCAGCTCAGTATAACAGGCGGGTTCGGTCAATAATCCGTATTATTATCTTGATTAAGGCGTGACATGGTCGCTACCAGGAGAGAGAGAGAAGAAAACACTCAGCGTGCGCTCTTGCAAGAATAGATTGGTTTTTATTTTATCTAATCAGGATGGCTCCCACTGCTTTTTATCAAATCTTCCTTCAAACCCTAAAAGGAAAGACTAGCCGGGATTAATTACACACTACAAGTTCGCCAATCTTTCAGCCAGGCCAGTGTCGGTACTTTGAGGGAGGTCCCCCGTGCTTTCACACGAACCTAATTAATGTAAACCTCGTTTTCCCAGAGGCGTAACCCCGTTGACACTTTTCTAGACACCTACTTGATCGGCTAATTGTAATGTATAAAACTCTCCCAGGAGTAACTCTTACTCGCAGCGGGTATCGGGATCCAACTATCTCATAGAAGGTATGCAATCTCATTGCAAATCTCAACACTTGAAATTCCCGATAATATTTTGCCCCGAACGATCTATGACCTTGACAAGGTCAACAAACCATAAACCGCAAGTCAAGTTCAACCCGTCATTTCTTGATTGAATCAAACCCACCCGCACGACCCTTGACAAGGTCAACAAGGCCGCACGACTACCCTAACCCAATCTACATCATATGCATAAGCAGATAAATACTGGTTAGCTACCGCACACTGCGCCTTGACAAGGTAAACAAACGCAGCACGAATACTAAACAGGATTTATCTGAAATGACGGAGGGCTACGACAGGTTTTTCTGAAAACCTATTGCGTAATGAACTTGATATCGTTGTAGGATCGAATGAATTTTGAAATGGAGTGTTTTTGAGGCTTTTCTAGTTTTGCTAAAGGAGTCACTCCCGGTGAAGGGATCGTCGGTCCTTTCCTCGTCGAATGAGGTGCGGGATATATCATATATATCACTGTGCAAAGCAAAAACTCTTAAAAGCAATCAAAAGACAAACCGAATGTGTAGCATCTGCCAGTTATTGCTAAAGGAGTCACTCCCGGTGAAGGGATCTCGGTCCTTTCCCTATCGAATAAGGTGCAGGATATATCATATATACCGCTGTGCAAAGCAAGAACTGTAGCTACCTGTTTTATTTTGAAATTCGATTCTACAACATCTTAGGTTTCTTTTATTTCATTAATCACATTAATGAAGTCCCATCATTTAAGTACCTAAACATCACAGATAAATACGACGTACACTTATGCCATCCGCATTCGCCTCGATGTCCCCTCATGCACCGTTAGGTTAGGTAACTAACGGCAGAGCAGGGCAGGGCTAGCGCGGGTGTAAAACATAAGTAACGTCTATATAATATATCATATATACTATATACTGTATCTATCACAGAACATCACATGATCACATCACAGATATCGCAGCAGAAGAATCATATGAAATATTGGATATACTAGGACGTCCGTGTTTTCAATACGAGCCAGTATAAAACACGGATTCCACGGTCGTGATGAATAGCCAAACCCACACCCCTAGACCCCTACGAGAGCGGCAAGCAACCCTACCAATTCTGGAGTTAGCAGACCCGGACTCGACTCCTCGAGTTGGTCTCCCACTGGACTCCAGAACCCGGTTACTTGTGCTCCCCTCCTTGGATCTATCCTAGTGCGGAAAAGTAAATAATATACAAACGGTGACAACTTCCACAACCTGGAAGCGCCCCAATAAAAGAATATTACATACAAGTTTTTACATGAATGAAAATGAAAAACACTCATCTCACATAAAAACCCCCGGCTATTCAAACATGACGATCCAATATAACATATCCAGCAACACATAACATCACATGTCATCAACGTAAGTAAATATGCGCATCCCAATTGTCGTTGACATATAGCAACGAAACCGGCGATATCATATATTACACTTACGGTCACAGAAAAGAAAGTGTAAAACTACAACAGTTGGAATCCGCAACCACCTCAGACATCGCATGCCTGACCAATTGAATTACTTAGACATCGCATGCCTAACAATTATAAACCCCGCATTTTAGTCTCGTTATCGAAAACACTTTTCAATACCTAGTCGGGCAATTCAACAGGATTCCCGACAATTTGATCGAATGCTCGTCGCAAACTTCAGTAGGCGGCCACATCCCTGATGCCGTCGACGAAGTGCACCAAGGAGGAACACCGCTACCGGGAGCACCCGAACAGATGCTTTCGGCGACGGGGTTCTCCTACAGTCACTTGGTCGGGGCTATGGAGTGAGGCTGTCTATTAAGTTTACCCGGCGAGTATCCGCGTACGCTACGTGATTGCGACGGACTTTTGATCACATCAAAATTCCGTGGTAACCGATCAAGTGAGACTAAACTGCTGTGTTTATAACATTCATTCAGTTATCTCATAACTTATTGTGAATTCCAATTATTGTATCCCATTCCAGATAAACAGAAAATGTTAAACTTTTCGATCGAACAATCGAACACCCAAGTTTTCCCGATACAGATCGACACATGAAACAAGTCTAACAACATTCAGTTCGTGCCTCAGTACCAACGGTCCAGCCGTAGAAGGGTCAAGCCAACGCCTCACATGTGGCACGTCGTACTGCCCCAAACCCGAAGGTTCAAAGGGCAGTTCAAGACGGTCACATAATCGAGTTAAGGTTTGTTGTCTTCTAGAGGGACCATCGCGTTACTTGCACTACTTAGAACATCGTTAAACTTCGGAAAGATCCAACACTTGGAAATTTCCCGACAGGGAAAAAATTGGGTATTTATATCCGGTCGAACTTTTTAACATATTGTAAAATTATCCGGAAAGCCACATAGACGAAACTTGATAATCCGATCGAACCGACGACCTCCCAATACACCCCAGAAAATCCAACTCTTGAATAAATTTTAAAAATTCCCAGAAAACTCAGAAGAATTTATCAGGAATTACTGTGCAGAAATATAGGGCTGACGTCACCAGAGCGCCGCGGAACCGCCGCAGAAGCTAGGCTTCTGCCGCGGTTCCGCCGCACTAATCACTGTTCACCAGAAACATTTTGCACCGTAATTCTTATTTTTCTAAGCTGAATTTTTTAGCAATTTTTAATTCACAAAAATCCAGATATTTCAAAAACGTCCAGAGAGCATTCTCGGGTGTGGGTTTCGGGTTCGTTCGGGTTTCAAATTCCGTCGGGACTTCGCCTAAGGCTCTAGCTAGGCTCTGATACCACTGTAGGGTTCTTAGGCACTCTAGTGAGGTCTCACAAGGCATCGAACATGCCAATTTCAAAAATTCTAGGTGCCGAGAGACCCGACTACGGATCGTTTGCTAGAAAACTAGGCGAAAAGATAACTAGTTAACAATTAACTAAGGGAATACGGAATTACAACCTTTGTAGATCCGTTTGTCCACCTCCATTGCTCCGCAACGAAGTGCCTTCGCTGTCCAAGTGAACTCCCGGGCTCAAGCGTCGGCTTCGTCGAAGAATAAGCGAGCTAGGTCGTCGATGTCCATGCCGAAGATGATCTACGTCGAGGCATCGCTAAATCAAGCTCCGACTTCACCAAGTAATGAAAACTTGTGAAGGAAACACACTCTACTACTTGGCAAGAGGTAGAGGATGAAGAAATAGGAAGTGGGTAGACTTTAGAATTGGATTTCTCACTCTAATTCTCACTTTGCCATTAAAGCTTGTGAAGCTTTTTCTTGAAGTGAAGAAGAAGAAGAAGATAAAGAATATGATAAGTTCATTCTAAAATGAAAAGAATAATCCATTCTTATCATCTTAGAGCCATGGTTTAGTGTAGAGAATTAATCATGGTTGAGTGGTATGGTTAGGGTTAAGGATGAGATAAGAATGGTGGACTAAGTCAAAGCTTCATGAAACTTTAACTAAACAACAAAAGAAGCCACCATTCTTTTCTCTTTTCCATTTAATTTCCAAAATGAATAAATACATAAATAAAGAAAAGAAAACCCTAATCATAATCTTAACCATGGTTTAATTCTTTACACTTAACCAAGTAAACATGTATCATCAAACATGATACAATCAAGTGCACAAAACTATATCGAATATACAATGTGCACATTCGAGCGAGAAAATCCATTTAAAGTGAACCGATACCAGTTAATGCAAAGTAATATATCAAATATATAATTATGCATCAAATCATTAAATCAACACTTGATTTAACGATCCGGTCATATCGTATATAACCGACTAGTATACAATGCATCGGTTTATCGAATCAACCCTTGATTCGATAACTAGGGTATATCGCATATAACCTAATCGATACATTGATCGCGAGAATGAAATACGGTATCACATACACGCATTATTCTCGGTCCCGCACATATCTCATATGCGCTCCTATTTCGTTTCGCTTGAGCCAGGAAACCTCTGTGTAGGACTCTAAAGACTCGTCAATACGCCGGCAGCAGATGATGATCATATCAAACACCCACAAGCCGCAAGCGGTCTGCTAAACGTAACGGCCACCCGGGTATTGAGCGATCAGAAGATCGACGAGCAAGCCTGCTCACACTCCAGTGAATCCAACCAGTAACACTACCGTACAGTCCGGTCTGATCGTCTGATATGTCGCATATCTTGCCTAGGGGTGGTAAACGTCAGACCCCAATAGCTCGATAAGTCGTGTCGATATGAGGCTCATAACGGGTCGAGAAACTACTGGTAACACTTACCGGCAATTCTCTGATCAGCCCTGGCCAGGGACTTCCTGTTATAGCCAATCGAACACAGTGCAACATCAACTCCCTATACCGGGAGAGACGAATCCCCTCCTATCGCTCATTGCCTCCATGTGACTCGGGACTGTACCCAAAAACCACCGTTTTGCACGCCCTCTTGGACGTGGTAAGATGGAAATCAAAGCACAGTGGGAACCACACAAGACTCTATGACGATCTCGGGTCAACAGACTACTCTGTACCAGTGTCACCAGAGAACTGCCATCTGACGTGAGGTATAATACCATCTGGGAGTTCTCGGCAAGTCCGTCCAGTGTACCCAGTCTCTACTGAGCACCCGTATATCATCTCTGATGTCAAACACCAATGGATATGGGATCATCCATCGTCCATCTGTATGGGTCGAGAAGGTATACGCTAGTCTACTCTGGTATATCGATGCCCCGTCTCGATACACCGACGACTAGGGACTTTGAAGGATGTACTTATGGACTACCATGTCCCCACTAGTATGATCCGCATCATAGTCCAGGTAGTCAAGTACACATCCTAAGGGCCTTACCAACATGTAACAGAGAGACAATCAGTGTACACGTTAAGGTAAAGAGTAACCAGATAGCATACTATCATGTCGAGCAAGAAAGTCCTCCCTATATATGTCCCAGCATCCACTACAATATACATCCAATGTACAGTAATGGCCTCTAGGGCATACATATAACTAACACCCTAGACTCACATATGCAGCATATTTGACGAAGAGACCGGACTGTACTGTAAGTGTTTCCAGTTGGCTCGACAGGAGTTTTAGCAGGTTTGCTTGTGTTTCTTCTGATCGCTCAATACATAGGAGCTGTTACGTACTGCTTGTGCCACTGACGGTTTATGGGCATGTGATGTGATCACTACCTACTGCTAACGTATTGACGGGTCTTAGAGTCCCACAAAAGAGTCTCCTAGCTCAGGCGAAATGATTTGGGGTCCATATGTGATATGCGCGGAAGCTCGATTAAATGCGTGTATTGGATACCGTTTTTTAATCGGGCGTTTACTATTGGACGGGTCGTATGTGATATGACCGGGTTATTAAATCAAGTGTTGATTTAATATAAAGTCCATTAGCTCATTTATTAAAATCTATTTCTTATGATGCATGCATAAGTGTATGTATATGTTGATATGGATGCACACATGCAAGCATACTTGTGTCATGGTTGATGATACATTGGTGGTGGCAATGCAAGACTCATATGGTAACAATATTTATATATTTTGTTAATTTGAGAAAAGCGAAATGGCAAATGAAATCATGGTTGACTATTCAACTCTCATATTCTTGTGTTGACAAAGTCAAAACCATGGTTTCATTTGCCCATGGTTTTGGCCCATGGTTTTGCTTAAACTCAAGTTACAAAATATCTAGATATTTTGTAACCATAGTTTGGCATGATAACTCTCACTTGCTCTCTTGAGTTTAGCAAGGGTTATTCCCATTATTCCCTTGAGTTTGTTTTGTGCCATCTCCTTCTTCCTCTCTCTCTCCAAAAAGCTCACTAGGGTTTTCAAAAGAAAGAGAAAGGATTAAAAAAAAAGGTTTTTAATTGAGATCCAAACCCAAATCACCATTCTACTTTAGTCTTGCCCACTAGTATGGAGTGTTAGCTTCTTCTTCATCCTTGATCAAGAGAAGCTTGGAGCTTGGTGCAAAAAGACTTCGTGGTGGATCATCATGGACTCGGAAGGACACAAGCCAACCGGTTCAAACCTCAATCGATCCAAGAAGTCTAGGAGGAGGTCTACAAAGGTTGTATTCTCTCCCACTTAGTGTTAGACACTTGTAGTATATGATACTAGCATGTTGTTACTCTATCTTTCAAGTTCGATTCATGGTTGGAATTGTAAATCACCCTCTAAAATTTTTGTTATAGCATGTGTGATGCTACCCTTAACCTAGTGTGGTGCTATAGAATCCCTACAAAATATACAATGTAAATCAAAACAATTGAAAAGCTTGGAAATAGTAGAGAACTCCAGGACAGTAAGTAAATCTAAAAATACTTATTAACACATAATGAAAATCTAACTAATTATAAATAGGCAAAACTCTAAATTTTAAAATAGTAAACGTTACTAATTATAACTATGTCAACAGAAAAAAATAACATTAGTAATATACGGTAGACTGGCCGGAGAAAGGATTGCGGTATATAAATCGAAGATCGACGCCATGAGCAAGCACCCGAATGGAAGAAATATGAAGAGGAATTTGGGTTGTCCAGAAGGATATAAAGATAAAGGATGAAAATCTGATTCAAAATCAGGGAGAGATATAACTTAACAAAGAGTATACGGTTTGACAATTTTAGACAGGGGTATGCGGCAAGATACAACCTAATCGAAAAGTGAGTTAGGTGTGCGGTGATGAACCATGGTGTCAACTAAGGTTAGGGTCTGAATATAGGGAGTCCAAAAAAAGTAGTTAGTCACAACTCATAACTTTATTGCATTCAAACCAAGAGGTTCAACAGATACAAGATTTAAACGAAAGGAAACAGCTAATAAATATAGTAACAATGTCTTTATTGAAAGCAGGAAATGAGATAACTCCGCGTCGATATCTAAATCTCTGCGATCTCGTGAAGCAAGTCTGGATCTTGTGTTGGGTCCGCTTCATCCTCGAAATTCAAGATACGAAACAACCAAGTCGCTCAAGCAGATGTGGAAGGTGTTGACGTATCTTCTCCTTACAGCTCTTTCATCCTAGGGCAACCACTGACAAGATGTTCGCTGGATCCACAAATCAAGCACTGCCCTTTGGCCCGGCGACAGTCCTTCTGAAGGTGTCCTGCCCTCTTGCAATAACCGTAAATTTTGGCTCTCCGCTGCTTCTGTTGCTGAGGAACAAATGAGAACTTCATCTGCACACTTCCGCTTTTCTTCACATGGATTCCCCTACGATTGGGAACTCCCCCTGATGCCTGAGCTATTTTCCTTCTCGGTCTTTCGGCTAAGAGATCATTTGTTCGCTCCTGGGCTTCCATCAAGCCTTGCAGCACACCCAAAATCTCGACGGTCTGACTTTGCGGAGTAGAGGTGGAAAAAGAGTCGTTGGAAGACATAGTCCTGAAACAATAAATGTTTGGATAGTATAAGGTACAAGATTCAAGATAGGATATCGGATTAATAACTGAAAGTAAGATCAAGTGGTAGGACAAGACTGAACAATAATATAATGAGGATTATATGGAAGTGAAGAGGAATATCACTGGATATAAATCAAGAGATCCCTAGACTAAATTGTAATCTCATTCCAAACCAACCTGGCTCTGATACCAACAAAACCATGTCACGCCCCGCTTCCAAAAATACGGAATACGAGAGGTGACAAGGCCAGCCATACTTGTACAGTCGAGGAAATATCCTGTCGTAGTCACACTTCGACTTCTAGTATTACATTGTAATCAGTAATCAATGCACATGTAATGAGAAATACAACCACTAATTCTATCAAAAGAGATGTAAAACTAACCATATAGAGTCAAAGGACATGATAGCGCTGACGTCGCTGATCTAGATGTCCGCAATATCCTTGAGGTAAGGCAGGTCCTGATCCGAGCTAAATCCACTCCTCACTCTGACTATGCATACTCAAGTCGTCAGAGCAACACAATAGCAATATATATAAATACATATGTAATACATGCAATGATGATGAACATGAAGCACTAAACATGGATGTAATGACATGAGCATGAAGTTACCGGTACAGGTAAATAATAAAGCAAGTGTATCGAATCAGTAATCAATGCAATGTCCAGGTCACTAAAGCTATCGGTCTCTAAGTCTCAATGTCGAGGTTACTGTTCCCCTCCGAAAGATGCGCAAGACAGACGTCTTGCCTGAAATTCGGGGAAGATGCTAATTGGTGCTATCCGTCCACCTCTCCGAAATTGCCAAGTTGATTTATAGCACCATATATCGAAGGTTTAAACGGATGTGTCCGATGTAGCAGACTTCGTCAGATTCCCCCTCGCTTGAGGGTTTTTGATTGTGGGGACGCTCTTCCCTGCAGGTGCAAGCCCCTGCAGTTAATTACGCTACCGCATCGCGGTAACAACTTTCTCCTTCTCCAGAATTTCACTTCGTGTCATGGGTGTTTGTTTTGTTTGTGGTTGCCCGTGGATTGTATACGAAGACTAATTTATGTCGTCGCCCGTAGGACGTGGATTAGTCTAAATCCGTATTTTCTTAGATTTGGTTTTGGGATTTTGGTTTGAGGATACGTTAGCCATTTTTGAGGCTAAGATCAACTCAAACGTTTGTTAAGGATACGTTAGTCTGATTTGAGACTAAGATCGACTTAACGGGATAGTTTAGATCCGACAAAGGAGCATTTGGGGGCTCTATTGTTCTAGTTTAGGGACGTAGTGGTCCATTGCCAGTTTAGGGACATGGTGGTCCATTGAATGTATGGTCGTCGGGACCTGTCACCTCTCTGACGACGTTGAAGGATTACAACGACAGATATCAGAGGAGTTCAGAGATGTACCGTTGAACCAAAGTTGGTTGGGAGATCTATAGTCCAATTTGGGACTAAAATCTGTTTGAAGGTTTTGGTTTAGGGATACGTTAGCCATATTTGAAGCTAAGATCAACTTAAACGTTTGTTAATGATACGTTAGTCTAATTTGAGATTAAGATCAACTTAACGGGATCGTTTAGATCCAACAAAAGAGCATTTGGGGGCTCTATTGTTCCAGTTTAGGGACATAGTGGTCCGTAGGTAGTTTAAGGACATTGCGGTCCATTGCCAGTTTAAGGACATGGGGGTCCATTTAATATATGGCCGTCGGGACCCGTCACCTCTCTGACGACGTTGAAGGATTACAACGACAGGTGTCAGAGGAGTTCGGAGATGTACCCTTGAACCAAAGTTGATTGGGGGATCTATAGTCCAATTTGGGACTAAAGTCTGTTTGAAAGGTTTAAGGATACGTTAGCCATATTTGAGGCTAAGATCAACTTAAACGGGATCGTTTAGATCCGACAAAAGAGCATTTGGTGGCTCTATTGTTCCAGTTTAGGGACATGGTGGTCCAATACCAGTTTTAGGGACATGGTGGTCCAATGCCAGTTTAGGGACATGGTGGTCCATCATTCCCATTTAGTGACGAATATGGGGTTAAGGACGCATAAGTCCATGAGTTTAAGGACGCATACGTCTATGAGTTTAAGGACTCCACAGTCCATATTAATGTGTTTAAGGATGCATTAGTCCATGAGTTTAAGGACGCATAAGTCCATAAGTTTAAGAACCCCACAGTCCATGAGTTTAAGGACCCCACAGTCCGTGAGTTTAAGGACCCCATAGTCCGTATTGATGTGTTTAAGGACGCATTAGTCCATGAGTTTAATGACGCATAAGTCCATGAGTTTAAGGACCCCACAGTCCGTATTGTTGTGTGGTTGTCGGGACCCGTCACCTCTCTGACGGCGTTGAAGGATTACAACGACAGATGTCAGAGGAGTTCAGAGATGTACCCTTGAACTAATGAGTTGGTTGAAAGAGCAGATGTGCTCAGTTCAAGATGATTTGAGGACTTATGGCCAATTTGGGCTAAGTCCAATTAGGTTTGAAATATTGGCCCTTTGGGCCATTAGACATTTGTCTGGATTCAGCCCCTCATCATTCAGCAGTGCTAAACAGAGGTTTGGGGGCTCTGACAACATTTTGTCTTTGATTTCCTCAATTTTGAGATTCAGTTGAAGGGGGCATTTGCCTCTAGAAAATTAGCCGATTTGGCTAAAAGTAGTGTTAAACACTAGAGAACAACAGTGTTAAACACTGGAGATAGAACTCTCAGATTAGTGTTAAACACTAAAAGACAATCAGTGTTAAACACTGGAAGTATAATCTTCAATTTAGTGTTAAACCCTAGAAACAATCAGTGTTAAACACTGAAAATATAATCCCCAAATTAGTGTTAAACACTAAAGAAAGAGGGGTCACGTGTGGACACGTGAGAGCGCCCAAAGGTGGGACCGGTCCCTTTTTACTTCGCTCTGCAATTAAATGTTAAACACTTTTTATTATTTTTATTTTGAGCGTCACGTGTTGACACGTGATGGGGATTTATGCGCTGACTGTTAAAGCGTTTGCCAAGGGGTCACGTGGTAACACGTGAGAGCGCCCAAAGCCTTCATTTCCTTTGCTTTTTCTTTCTGCGTTTTGGGAGTCACGTGGGAGCACGTGAGGCATTGCCTCAAAGCTGTTTCCTTTTTATTTTTGGGGATCTTTTTAGGGGTCACGTGGGGACACGTGGCCTAGTTTTATTCCTTCTTTTCTGATCACTGCGGATTGGGGTCAGGTGTCATCACGTGACCAATGTTCTTTATGTGCATGGAGATCTTTCAAGTCTCTTTATTTTAAGAATTAAATTCCCTGTAGGGTTAAACCCTAATCATGATTTTGGAGGAATTAAATTCCCATGTTTGAAAGAATTAAATTCTTATGTAGGGTTAAACCCTAGTTTCATTTAGGAGGAATTAAATTCCTGTGAATTTGAGAGAATTAAATTCTCAATTAGGGTTAAACCCTAGTTCTTTTTTGGGAGAATTAAATTCTCTAAACTCAATTCCCCCTCTAAGTTTTGGATCTGTATGGCAGGATCTCAACCCGATGAGAATTAAATTCTCATCCTATGGGGAGATGTGCTCTTTATAGATCTTCAACCAGAAGAAGAACTAAGTTCTTTATTTGTAGAAGAGTTAAACTCTTAGATTTTGAGAATTAAATTCTCTTTTTGAAGTTCTGATTCCCTTTCTTTTCTCACCTAGGGTTTTTCTTTTCTCCTGAAGAAATTTTCTTCCTCTCTTTTTTTTCTCTCTTTTTTTTCTCTCTTGAGAATTAAATTCTCCTCCCTCTGTTCTTCTCTAAAAAAAAAAGTTGATCCCTTCTCTTCTTTTCTTGGCTCCTATTTACAGGAGAAGGAAAAGAATCAATTTGTTTAGCAAATCTCTCATTGAAAGATTTTATTTGTTTTCGTATTTAATATGAGCCTTTAGATCATTCAGTGAATTTTATTCACCGTTGGATTTTAAATCCAAAAGATATTCTGTTTGTTATTTCGGTGAGATTTAGGGAGATCTTTCCTTGTTTAAGATTTTTCCATAAATTGGTGATCACCCTTGGATCTTTAATCCAACGGTCCCCATAATCCTTTTTCATTTGGAAAGATTTAGAGAAATTTAGAATTTTAATTCTATTTGGAAAGATTTAGAGAAATTTAGAATTTTAATTCTATTAAACTGTAAGACTTTCAAAGTCTGTCACGTGTCAACACGTGACCATTGGTCACGTGTGAGCACGTGACCCCCAATTGGGTCCTCCTTCAGCCGTTTGTTTTTATTTCTTTTTTAACTATCACGTGTCAACACGTGACCATTGGTCACGTGTGAGCACGTGATACCTCATTGAGGTAATTCCTGATTTTTTAATCAGGGAACAGTGCATAGCATATTTGCTCATAACTTTCATCCCGGATGAATTATGAAGCCCATAATATATCAAATCGAAGGGTTTTTCGATATGCTTTCGATACCATCATAATTTATCTGTTTCTCATTCGGGAGTTTTTCAAAATACAGCCCGGAAAGTACCGGTTCACATTTTCTTAAGCGTATCACTGCCATTTGATACCTTTGGCTCTTTGCGCAGAAATTTTTGGCGGGAACAAATGCCCCCCACTACTTTGCCCACGTAAGTATGTACATGGGTGAAGTAGTGCAGAGTTATGCATGGCGTATGACCAGTTTCGGGTTGGTGTATCACTTTTAGAATCTTGATCTGAAAAGATAACGAACGGACACAAGCGTCGTCATTTATCATTGACTCAAATCTCAACTCTTAAGGGATATAGTTCCAAACCCTTATCCTCATGAGCCGCACCCTTCCATTTTTTATGTCTTACTCTGGCATGAAGTAGTTTATATGCTCATGTGTAACTTCTCCATCTCAGCGGCATGTAGCTTCGGCAAGAGCGGCCCATAAATGGTCCTGACCTCTTTGCAGGGCAGTGATGGCTTAGGAGACAGGGGTAGGATCTGCCACCTAAGACTTGTCAACTTTATGAGCCGTGAGGGTCTCATAAAGACTTTTCTCCCTACGAGTCGAGAGGATCCCGTAGGTGTATTTTCTCCCTAGGGGTCGTGAGGACCTCCTAAGTGTGTATTTTCTCTTGAAAGTCGTAAGGATCTCACAAGAGAATTGTTCCCGCTTACAAGTCGAGAGGACTTGTAAGTTGTTGTTTCCCTCTTTGTCGATGTTCGACTTCGGAGAGTGTGACCCGTAAATAGTATGCAAGAGTCCGTTTTGGACTGACTTGCAGGGCCCAGTGCTTAGGAAACAGGTTTTTTTTAATCCCCATTGCCTAAGGCTTTGCCTTACGAGTCGAGACGAATCGAGAAGTTCTCGCAAGGATGTCTTAACGTCACAGTTAACCTCTGCTCTTTACGACAAAGGTCCGTTAGGGTCTATGGTACTAGGGTTTTGCCCGTCGTACCGTCGCGTTGGCTGATGTATTCCTCGATAGGCAATCTTGCCGTTTGAGTAGCCTTGCGACTGTCGTGTCTCTGATCCCTTCGGGGGCTGGACAAGACGTCTTCAAGCAATCTTCCTAGGCAATTTGACCGTCGGAAGAGCAAGCGTTAGGAATTTGCCATGCCGCTTTTTACTTGAGGTTAGGCTCATTTTGGAGAGCCCCGATGAGTCATAACCACTCCGCGTTGGTGTGGGATGATCTCCGATAGTCTTTCAGGTTTTATATGAGTTGCCGTCAAGACCCTGAAGCTAGGAATTTGGCCATTGCTTCGTTTGCTGGCATTGCGTCTGCTGTATCGAGATGAATGTCGCAGTTGTCTCTAGGTTGTTGGTGAACCGTCGAGGTTTGGAACTAGGGATTTTGCCATGGCTCCGTTGTTTGATTGTCGCGTCTGAATCCGGTTGGAGGAAGAACGCTGTGGTGACATCTCGTCTGCTGTATCGAGACGAACGTCGAGGTGGCGACCACTCCATGTGGGATGATCTCCGGTAGTCTTTCAGGTCTTATATGAGTTACCGTCAAGACCTTGAAGCTAGGAATTTGGCCTTCACTTCGTTTACTGGCATTGCGTCTGCTGTATCAAGACGAATGTCGCGGTTGTCTATAGGTTGCATGTGAACCGTCGAGGTTTGGAACTAGGGATTTTGCCATGGCTCCGTTGTTTGATTGTCGCGTCTGAATCCTGCTGGAGGGAGAACGCTGTGGTGACATCTCATCTGCTGTATCGAGACGAACGTCGAGGTGGTGACCACTCCATGTGGGATGATCTCCGGTAGTCTTTTAGGTTTTATATGAGTTACCGTCAAGACTCTGAAGCTAGGAATTTGGCCTTCGCTTCGTTTGCTTTGGCATTGCGTCTGCTGTATCGAGACGAACGTCGAGGTGGTGACCACCCCGTGCGGGATGTTCTCCGATAGTCTTTCAGGTTTTATATGAGTTACCGTCAAGACCCTGAAGCTAGGAATTTGGCCTTCGCTTCGTTTGCTGGCATTGCGTCTGCTGTAACGAGACGAACGCTGAGGTGGAGCTGGGATTTTGCTGTCACTCCGCTTTGTTGACGTTGCATCTGCATTCTGCTGAACTGTGAGGGAACGCCGTTGTTGACATTGCGTCTTCTGTAACGAGACGAATGCTGAGGTGGAGCTGGGATTTTACAGTCGCTCTGCTTTGTTCCGACCGTGAGGTCTTTTGTTGACGTTGCATCTGCACCTTGCTGGACTGCGAAGGAACGCCGTTGTTGACATTGCGTCTGCTGTAACGAGACGAATGTTGAGGTGGAGTTTGGGGTTTTGCCGTCACTCCGCTTTGTTCCGACCGTGAGGTCTTTTGTTAACGTTGCATCTGCACCCTGCTGGACTGCGAAGGAACGCCGTTGTTGATATTGCGTCTGCTGTAACGAGACGAATGTTGAGATGACCTCCAGGACGCTTTGTGAACCGTCGAGATTTGGAACTAGGGACTATATCGTGGCTCCGCTTTGTTTCGACTCTGAGGTCGGTTGTTGACGTCACTTCTGCATCTGGTTGAAGTGAGGAGAAACGCCGTTGGTGATCTCTAAGTTGTTGATATCGACGTTGAAACCCTGAAGCTAGGGACCTTCCTTTGCTTTATTTGTTGACATTGTGTCTGCAATATTGCGACAAATGTTGAGATTGTCTCTAGGTTGTCTATGAACTGTCGAGATTTGGCTTCGCTTTCTGGTGGAGCCTGTTGGAAAGGTATGATTCCTTCTTTGTTCGTGCCCCTGGATTGTATACAGAGATCGATGTGATCTTACCTGTAGGGCAAAAAGTTTCATTCTTTCATCATTCATCTTTTTTTTATTCTTTCCGCGACGCTCTATCATTTCAGCTTTTTATATCGCGAAGATCGCGATTGCCCAATCATTTCGGCTATTTTTCGCGGTGCCCAATCATTTCGGCTATTTTTCTTTTTACTCGCTGCTTTTTATTGCAAGTTGCCCAATCATTTCGGCTGTTTTTTTTTATTTACTCGCTGCTTTTTATTACGAGTTGCCTAATCATTTCGGCTATTTTTATATGCATACATTTTTACTTGCTGATTTCGTTGCAAGTTGCCCCATCATTTCGGCTATTTCATATGCATTTTTGGCTCGCTGATTTTTTTTTATCGCAAGTGTGTAACTTGGAATCTGATGCCAATCTTAGCATCAGCATCGCTACGACTGGAATATTGCCAGGAGCGAATCATCATTTTCCATGAAAGGACTTGGAATTTGATACCGATTTAGGCATCAGCATCGCTACCACTGGGACATTGCCAGGAGCGAATCATCATTTGCCTCTGTCGATGTCGAACAAAGGTGGCTTAGCAAACAGGGTTAGGATCCCGTCGACTAAGGCTTTTGACTTCATGAGCCGTAAGAGTCTCATAAAGGTGTTTCTCCCTACGAGTCGTGAGGATTTCGTAAGTGCGTTTTCTCCTTAGGAATCGTGAGGACTCCTAAGTGTATGGCTTCTCTTATAAGTCGTAAGGATCTTACAAGAGTGTTTTCTCCTTATAAGTCGAGAGGACTCACAAGGGTTATTCACCGTGCAAACATATCCCTAGTCACGGATGGGACTTTGTTAGGGAAATGTTCATTCGCGCCCATAGATTGTATACAAGGGACAGTATTGAGCCGCTTGTAGGGCAGCATTGGAGATTGTGGTGGCCGCTTAAGAACAGGTTCAGATCCCTGTAGCTTAAGACTTTTGAATCCTATGAGCCGTGAGGGTCTCAAAGGGAGAATTATCCCTACGAGTCCTGAAGATCTTGTAAGTGTAATTTCTCCTTAGGAATCGTGAGGATTCCTAAGTGTATTTCTCCCTTGTGAGTCGTAAGGATCTCACGCAGTTGGTTTCTCCTTACAGGGTCGAAAGGACCTTGCAAGTGTCTTTTAACAAGTTTGCGCCCTTTCGGGTTTTCACAAAACTCGCCGGTAGTCCCGCTGTTTTTACTCACGGAGCCCTCTCGGGTTTTCATCCGTGCCCATTTTGCTTATGGACATACTTTTTTTTTTACGAGTCTGCGCCCTTTCGGGTTTTCACAAACATCGTCGGTAGCCCTGTTGTTTTTACTCACGGAGCCCTTTCGGGTTTTCAACCATGCCCATTTTGCTTATGGACATACCGTTTTTTTTTCTTTTTCTCTTTTTTTTTATTCGAACGAGGTTGCGCCCTTTCGGGTTTTCACAAGACTCACAGGTAGCCCTGCTCTTTTTACTCACGGAGCCCTTTCGAGTTTTCATCCGTGTCCATTTTGCTTATGGACATACCGTTTTTTTTAAGTCAGCCTGAAAATACCGCGGGTTAGGAGTAGTTTAACGACGTTTCGGTCATTTGCAAGTTTTAGGACATTGTGGTCCTCCGTTGCTGTATTTGAGGCGAATTTCTAGTTTACGGAATTTTCGGTCCATGGGGCTTTCCATATGAATGAGCATGATTCCCCCGGCATATCCATCTTTCTCGGAGCATGTGGTTGTGGCGGGCTCACCCTCCAGTTTTCGGACAGCGCGAACTTGCCCTGTTGGTGTTGGTCTTCAACCCAGTTTTTGAAGACGTAGCAGTTTTCGATCGGATGGCCCAATACTTGGTGGTAAGGGCAATAATTAGAATTGTTGACATTATTCAGTTGTAGCTGGTGTTTCGGCTCCGGTGGAGTGATAAGCCTGTTGTGCACTGCTAGTTCGAACAGCCTCCTTGTTTCATCCCGGGGAAATGAGTAAGGTCGTTTCAACTTTTCATAGAGGGGTTGCCGCTTGTTGCTTTGGCGGACAACCGGTCTAGGGCCACTTGATTGTTGTTGAGCGTTGGCGACGAAGGCTGTTTTTTCCTTCCCTTTATCCTTTTTGTTCGATCCCTTGTTTGCGGGTCCGAGATTCTTTCCGGGTAGCGTGCGATTACACGGCTGAATGTTCTTTCAACTCCTCAATTCTTTCGTTTTAGAGATGGATTCCTTGAAGAGAGGGCCGAGGGCTACTTTTTCGTCGGAGTCGCTCCCGAATGTGAGAACTCGCGGTCCCTCGGGATCAACCCTATGACAATTGCCGGCAATTCTTTTACGCTCATCTGTCGCATTTTTCTGCTGTCTACGAGCTTCACGCTTTGTCCTGTTGAAGTGTTGCCTGTGAGCGACATACCCTTGCCACCAACACTTAAAGGAGTTGCAGTCCTCAGTAGGATGTGTGTCTTCTGATGATATAAGCAGAAGTTAGGATGTACTTCCGCTTCATCAAGATGTATACCACCAGGAGAATTTTCTCTGAAAGAGGGCAGCCTCATCCCCATAGATATGGCTTTGGCGAATCATTTCCTTGTCTTGATCCTGCTTTCATTTGCGGCGGATGTACTTTGATCTGGTGGGAGTGTTTCGACCCTTTTGTCCAGTCGTCGGCGTTTGGCCTTTTCAAATATGGCCATCTCACGCTCCCGATCGGCTTTACTTTTTAGATGAATTTCACTCAGGAAGGCGTCGATCATTTCGTATGACGGCCATAGAAGTTCTGGTTCAGGACTTGCCCCCCGTCACTCGGCGTAAGGAGATTCTTTATCGTCTATCGATGAGTGAGAGAACACATGGCAGCTTGCCACATAATCCTCAGGTTCATCCGATGAGTCTTTGTCATCATCTCCGTCCTCATGGACGTGGCTGAGGAATCCTCGAAGTGTGACTGGGGTCTGCGCCTTCTGATTATATTCTTCCAGTGTGTCAACATGTTTTTGCAGATCCGTGCGCTTGTCACCAGGCTTCACGGGCTTCTTCTTCTTTTTTGAAGATTTCGATGGCTGGGTGTGTGTGCTTTGGCTATCACCACCGATCTTTGGAGTTGGGCGCGGTTTTAGTATTCCCTCGATGATCTCGGGTTCTAGTGGATTTTTCCACCTGATCGCCGAGCATGTCTGGAGATCATTCAGCATCCTTTTGGTTTTGGCTGACAACACGACCTCCCACGGAGCTTCTTCAACAAAAGAACAAGTTGCCCCCGGTGTGTCCGTCTTCTTTGGAGTGTGCGGTTGTGGTGGGTTTATTTTCCACTTCTCAGACAGCGCAAACTTGCCTTGTAGGTACTGATCTTCGATCCATCCTTTAAAGATGAAGCAATCCTCGATCGGGTGACTTACCGTTTGGTGGTAAGGGCAATAATTGGGATCGTTGACATCACCTGGCTGCAACGGACGTTTTGGACTCGGAAGATCGATGAGTCGCCCAGCTCGAACAGTCTCCTTGTTTTATTCTGAGGAAACGAGTAAGGACGTCCTAGTCTTTCCTCAAGGGATGGGCGCGGACGCATATTGTTTCGACGGACAACCGGCTTTAAGTTGCTCGGTTGTTGTTGAGTATTGGCAACAACGATCGCTTTCCCTTTTCCTTTCTCATTTCGAGAGTCTGGCTTTGGAGGAGACGGTTTATGTCCCATCTGATCCATTTGGGCCAACTTGTCGATCAAGGCATGGAAAGTAGTTGGCTTGAAGAACATCATGAATTGCGAGATGATCGCTTGCAGATCAAGAGTGCCCACGAACGTGCCTACCACAGGTGCTTCTTCGATCCGCTGTTCGCATTTCGACCACAGATTCCACCATCGTGTTGCGTATTGAACCCACGTTTCGCCTGGCCTTACCCTGGCGTTGATCAACGCGGTGATCGAGGTGCGTTCACTAGCACTCGCGAATCTTTGTGTAAACAATAGCTTCATCTCCGCAAACGTTTTAAAAGAGTCGTTAGGTAGCTCTGAATACCATTCAAAGGCCATTTCTGCTAAGCTACCGACGAATTGGCGAAGCAACAGTTTGTCATCGCCTCCAGTGTTTCCGCATAAGGCCCTGAATTGAGCGACATGCTGATGTGGATTCCCTGTTCCTTTATATGCGTGGAACTTAGGGATCGTATATCCCGGCGGGTAATTGATTTGGTTATACTAGTCCGGATACGGTCGCCCAGTTTTAACGACTTGCCCAGCCGCTTCATTCGCCTGGTGAACTCGTATCTGTTGAGCTATATAGTCGTCTAGTGCAACTTTGGAAATGGTTTCCTCCTTGGCTGCTGAATGAGCCGGAAGGGGATTTGACGTCTCCGCTCGGTCATCTTCAATAATGATCGAAGGGTCTTCAGCTGGAGGATCCGGCTGTGACATCATCCCGACCATGTCTTGGAAGAGAAGCGCCATTTATTTTATGTGGGCAGCTTGTTCTGCTGCTTCTCTGTCCTTCTTTTCGAGGATTCTCCGAAGAAACTCGGCATCAGTTTCCTGCTCACGGCGCTGCTCTAATGACGCCTCCGGGCTTTCTTTTGGCCCGGTGAGTGTGGCCATTTGCGTCAGCATTTCTTGAAGCTTCTGTTGTTGCTCCTGGGGTTTTGTTACTGATCGGGTGAGCGGTCGGTGACCCGTCGAAGCGCGGCTATCCTCTTTCTCGGATGCCATATAGACAGTGTGCACCACCATGCCCCCAGACTTGGGGTGTTTAGATTCAGTGTCTTTGCGATTTGCCAAAGACGCAAGGATTTTCTCCGACCTCCTTCTTTTGTGGGCGGTCGAAGTTGAGGGGGCCGTTGTAGTGGGCACCAAAGTAGCTGTCACTTTTTGTGGCTTGACAGAGTAGTCCTTCTCCTGCCGAACCTTCATCTTTTTATGTCGGCGAAGATAGTCTTGATCCATCACGGAGTCTTGGACTTGATGCCAGACCTTGTAAATTTTAGAGGACAGCCATTGAGGGGGCTGCTCCAGCTTCACCTTTGGGGCATTATCCACAGGTAGAGGAGATCTTTTCAATATGGCAGTTGGCGTGTTTGTGCGCACCCTTTTGAGCAGTTCAAAGCTGTTTCCAGTCGGAACAGCAGTATTGATTTCCACCATCGGAGCTGGCGGAGTTAGCCCAGAAGGGGAGTTGCCCCCAGCCTTCCTTACCCGGTGCCAGTGACGACGGCGAGCATGTCGTGCAATTGGAGTTGGTTTAGCCGTAGGGGTAACCTCCTCATGCCCCCTGTCTAGATGAGGCGCCGCTGGTGCCAGCCTCTTGAAGACTGATGCCTTTTGAGTAGCGGTGTCCAATCTGTCAAAGACAGACCCTCAAGAAGGAACGGGAGCCGGAATAGTCAGCCTTGAAAAGACCGACTCTTTGGCAGGAGAAGCCGTCTTGACGACTTCAGGAACGGAGATGGTTGTCTTCTTCGCGATGGCCACGTCAGGGGTCATGGGCTTCTTGGCAGGCCCATCAGAGTTCAGGTTCAGACTGGTAAAGACCGAGGCTGCCGGCTTGACATTGGACGACCCGTTGAGAGGGGCCGTGGTAGTAGTGAGCCGATCGAAGACCGACTTCCTTTGCGCTTCCGGTACGGGCACTGGAATGTTGAAGCTTGCTGGTGGGAGCATGGTCCCGAAGAACAGACCGGTAGTAGCTTGAGTCACTTGCTCCACAGGCATAGTGAATAGGGAAGCAGCCTGCGGTCCATAGGCTACACCTCCAGGTGAGGCGGAGCGTCGGTTGCATTTGCAGTTGGAGCAGCTCGAGCAGTTGCCAGCCATTGATCCTTTTGTTTTCTGCAGCAAACGAAACACCAAATCTTATTACCTCGAAACCCAAGGGCAACCATTAGCGAACCGCGATTGGTTCGCGAATCATGACACACGAAGTGTGGAGTGGAAAGAGAAAAAGGTCCCACCGGGCATGCCAGAATCTGTTCCCCTCCGAAAGACGGCGCGACGGACGTCTTGCCTGAAATTCGGGGTAGATGCTAATTGGTGCTATCCGTCCACCTCTCCGAAAATGCCAAGTTGATTTATGGCACCGTGTATCGAAGGTTTAAACGGATGCGTCCGATGTAGCAGACTTCGTCAGATTCCCCCTCGCTTGAGGGGTTTTTGATTGTGGGGACGCTCTTCCCTGCAGGCGCAAGCCCCTGCAGTTAATTACGCTACCGCATCGCGGTAACAACTTTCTCCTTCTCCAGAATTTCACTTCGTGTCGTGGATGTTTGTTTTGTTTGTGGTTGCCCGTGGATTGTATACGGAGACTAATTTATGTCGTCGCCCGTAGGACGTGGATTAGTCCAAATCCGTATTTTCTTAGATTTGGTTTTGGGGTTTTGGTTTGAGGATACGTTAGCCATTTTTGAGGCTAAGATCAACTCAAACGTTTGTTAAGGATACGTTAGTCTGATTTGAGACTAAGATCGACTTAATGGGATCGTTTAGATCCGACAAAGGAGCATTTGGGGGCTCTATTGTTCTAGTTTAGGGACGTAGTGGTCCATTGCCAGTTTAGGGACATGGTGGTCTATTGAATGTATGGTCGTCGGGACCCGTCAACTCTCTGACGACGTTGAAGGATTACAACGACAGATATCAGAGGAGTTCATAGATGTACCCTTGAACCAAAGTTGGTTGGGAGATCTATAGTCCAATTTGGAACTAAAGTCTGTTTGAAGGTTTTGGTTTAAGAATACGTTAGCCATATTTGAGGCTAAGAGATTTTCCTCTTCCCTTTCTCCTATTTATTCCACTGTCGCAACAGCCTGGGCATCAGTGTTAGTGTATATGCCCTAGGGGCCATTATTGTATCATACTAGTTTGTATATTACTTAATAGAAGCTTGGGATATTCACATGTATATAACAGTCTTGCTAAACATGGTAGTATGCTACTTGGTTTTTCTATCTTAATATGTGAGTATACGTATTGATAGAGCTCTTAGGATCTTGCTTGACTACCAGCGTTGTGATGACAGTCACACTATTGGGGGCTGGGTAGTCTACAAGCACATCCTTATTAAGGTCCCTAGTTGTTGGATTATCGAGACAAGCCATCGATACTCCGGAGTAGACTAGTGTGTACGCTTCTCATCCCAATTGGGGAGATGGTCTGTCCCACAGCCGTCAGTACGTCGTACTGGAGATAGTATGCAGGTGCTCGTTAGGTTACGGGTACACCGGACAGGACTCACAGGGAGCTGTTGGTTGGTTTTATACCAGTCGTCAGTGAACAGTTCCCAGGTGACATGAGTACAGCATAGTCCGCAGACTTGACACTGCTACTTCGCCTCGAGTGTGTCCCACTGTTCTTAGATTGCTACCCTACCACGGCTCAAGGGAGTCGTGCAAACAGGTAGCAGTTGGGTGCAGTCCCGAGCACTTGGAGGCAGTGGCGGTTAGACAGGATTCGTCTCTCCCGGTATTGGGGGTTGATATCGCGCTGTGTCAGAGAGCCATTACGCAAAGTCCCTGGCCAGGGAAAGCGAGATTTGCTGGTAGGTTCCGGTAGTTTCTCACGGTGTAATGGGCTTCCCTCTGACACGACTTATACCGCTATTAGGGGACTGACGCTTGCCGCCCCCTTAGGCCTGATATGCGATAGTCTTGGACGAACGGACCGGACTGTATGGAGATTGTCACATCAGACTCAGTAGGAGTTCGGATGGGTTTCCTCATCGGCCTTCTTATCGACATCTACCTGGGGACCGTTACGTACAGCTAGTGCCGCTTGCGGTCTGTGGTTAAACCCACTGCCAGCGTAGTAGTCGAGTCTCTAGAGTCCCACACAGAGAGTTTCCCTACTCCGGGCGAAACGATATAGAGGTCGTATGGTTTTACAACAAGGGTTCGGACGCATACGTGTGTTTACGCACGTACGACTTTCGGACAGTTTTTACCAGTCGGCTTTGGTTTAAGCCAGTTACTGGTATCCGGTTATTGGATTTATACAGTCTAAAGTTTTTCCGTATTTTTGCGGAAAGGAGGGGCGTTCTCATAATTGCGCGAGAAGTTTCTAGAAGATGGTGACTAAGGAGGTTTAGGTGGCATATACAATGAATGTGATTAGTGAGTCATACGGATGATTCATCCATGTCATTAATGCATCATAAATGCTTAATGACTCATGGAGTTGAATCATCACTAGATATTATCAAGCATGGTTGTTAAATTGATTTATTTTCTTTTCTTGATAAAAAGAAATGCTTGATATATATTATCATAACTCATTATTCTCACTTCATTATAATTCTCATCTTCTCTCTCCTCAAGCTCTCCCTCTTCAAACCGTAATCCTCCCCTCTCATGTGTTGAGTACAAGGATTAGCTAGACTAATTAAACCAAAACCCTTACTCTATATCACCTAGCTTCTTTGATTAGCACTTAAAGAAAGTTAGTTGCCTCAAGTTTAGAGGCTAAGCTTGGAGTAAAGCTCTCGGGTGGATCGTCTACTACTTCGAGAAGGCCGAGGAGGAGGTGGAGTTCGCAAAGACGAAGGACACGATTCGTTAGGTATAATCTCTAAACATAGTAGTATAGAACTTCTATGTTTCATGTTAGTTATCGTTTAGCTTCGATTCGTGCGGTTAGTCGATGTTTAAGCAAGAAACAAGATTGTTTTTCATAGTTCCGCCTCCCCGCAAGTCGTGGGGTGTTGTACATCGATTTACAGTGGTATCAGAACCTCGCTAAACAATAAATAACTTACTTGCAAATTTGTATGAATTTCGAACGGAAAAAACGAAACCGGAAAAGCCCGAAATCATGAGTTTCTGTCGATTTTTAAATGAAGTCCAAAAATTTTTCAGGGATGTTCAGAAAGCTTGAAAAGACAGTAGAAGAACACCCAAGAAAATTGGGCCCCTGAATCGCCTAAATCGCCGCGGAACCACGGCGGATCCCACCGATCCGCCGCGCTTCCGCCGCCGAGTTGGCGATTCAGGAACCCAATTTTCCTGTGTTGGTTCTATGGGATATTTGGTATTTTCTGGAATTTTTTAATTTTTGCTCAGGTTTCAGATTTACAGAGAAGTATTGGAGAAAAATTAAAAGTGTTTAATCTATCGAAATTATACAGTATTTGCTTGTTGGATTATATCTGTGTTTGTATAATGTGTTCGTAAACCTCCCCTAACTGCTAGTATGTCGGTTGGCAGGGGGTTGCACATTTCTGTAATGGATTTTATCTGTTTGTGCATATGAACTGTGTTGAACTGTTGTGATGTATAGCCGGGGTTATGTGATGGGTTATTATTTAATTCATTTGATGTAAATGTAATTTGTTGTAATATTATTTTGCGGGGCACATCCAGGTTGCGGTTGTAGCCACCGTTGTATTATTTCATTTTACTGTTTTTGCTCCTAGGACAGACCCAAGGAGGGGTGCACAAACTGCCGGGCGGGTAGTTTGCCGCACCCGTAGGGGTCTTGGGTGGGGTAATGGCTATTCATCACAACTGTGTAATCCGTCTTTTGTTGCAGGCTCAAAACAAACACGGATTGCTTGCAAATCCAATTAAGTTCATCTGTGATCTGGAATGAATATCATTGCGTCAGAAGAATGTAAAATATCTATATATATGATAGCTATTTTAGACGTCACTTATGTTTTACACCCACGCTAGCCCAGTCCCCGCTCTGTCGTTAGTTAAGTAACCTAACGGGTAATGACGGGACCCAGTGGTGAATGCGGATGTCATAAGAGGACGTCATATTTTCGTTGTTCTCTGCAATGATAGGTTAATGATGGGACGCATTATCTATAATGAAAAGAAAATAAACCAAAGTTTTAATCGTTGGAACAATTTAAAAGAAACCACTCGGTTAATTTTAAAAACAGATATTTTTAAATGCGGAGCTTTAACCACTCCTTTTAAAAGCTATCAGGTTCCTTCGGTTATATCAAGTTCACTACGTTCACGGTTTCGCCAAAACCATTCGTAGCCCTCCGTCATTTCATTTGAGTATTCAGTAGTATTCAAACTATGCATTTTGGCCAAAGTCAAGGCATAGTGTTTGGTAGCTGCTGGGTTTTCATTTGTTGCATAAGATAGATGAGTTGGTTTGGGACAGTCGTATTATCATTTGACCAAAGTCAGGGGTATGTACGGATGGGTTCAAATTGACAAGATAATGACGGGTAGAACTTGACATGTGACTTATGACATTTTGACCAAAGCCAAGGTCATAAGAGCATGGGGCAAAAACTTATATCGGGAATTTCTAAAGAAACTGAAATTTGCAAAGAGATGCATACCATTTTGAGTTTGATGAATGTTGGTAGCATTCCTACAACATTATCAGACGATGATATTTGGATCTCGGTCCTACTGTGAGTATATGCTACTTATCAGGATATTCGTCACTTAACGATCAATGCTATAAACTAAGTAGGTGTCAAGAAAAGTGTCAGCGGGGTTACGCCCCCAGAGAAAAGAGGTTCTTTAATTAAGGAACTTCGCGAAAGCGTTGGAAAACCTCCCTCGAAGTATCGACACTAGCCTGGCTGAACGGTTAAGCAAGAATTGTACAGTGAGAATAGTCCTGGCTAATTCTTCTTTTATGGTTTGAGGAAGGATTCGAGAAACAGTGGGAGCCATCCAGTTTAGATAAACTAAAAACCACTCTAAACTTGCATGAGCATCATGCTAAAGAGTTTTCTTCTCTCTCTCCTAATTGCAGCGACCCTGAAAATGACTGGACTTAAGTTACTTTTAGAGAAAAATATACTGACAGGGCCAAACTATAAAGATTGGCTGCGGAATGTCAAAATGGCTTTGACCTATGAAAAATTGGGGTACGTCCTCACTGCTACGGCACCTGCTGTCCCTGGTCCCAAATCCAGCAATGCGGATAAGGAAATCCGCAAAACCTGGGATTTAGATTGCGCGAAAGCCAAGTGCATCGTGCTTGCCTCGATGAACAATGAACATCAGAGGAGGCACGAGGATATGGAACTAGACGCCATATTTCTCCATACAAAGGAACTTTATGGAGAGCAATCTCGTATAGCAAGATACGAGACCTCAAAGAACTTGTTTCGAGCGAGGTTGGCTGTCGGGTCATCGGTAGGAGAACATGTCCTAAAGATGATCGGTTATATAGAAGATCTCGCAGACCTTGGGACGACTTTGGATAATGAGCTCTATACAGACCTTATTCTCCAGTCCCTTCCTTCCACCTACGCCCAGTTTATCCTGAACTTCAACATTCAAAGAAAAGAAGTTGAACTTCCGGAACTCCTGAACATGTTAAGGAGTGCAAAGGGCACCTTGCAGAAAGCAAGGGAAACACCCGCTATGTTTGTTGGCGGTGCATCTTCTTCCGGGTCCAAGGCTAGGGCCAAAGGAAGGAAGAAGAAGGCCGTCCCCAGACCTAGAGGAGGTGTAAGTAAGGTGGGAGGGAAGGGAAAGAAAAAGTTTGCGGTACCGGTAGTTGGCCAGGATGAGTGCTTCCATTGTCACAGGAAAGGGCACTGGAAGAAGGATTGCAAGGCGTGGAACGCCAAGAACCAGGAACCGAAGCAAGCTGTGGCTTCGACTTCAGGTGTGTTTGTAATTGAGAATTGTCTGTCGATCAACTCTACTTCCTGGGTATTGGATACCGGATCAGGATCTCATATTTGCAATTCATTGCAGGCACTGAGAAACCGTAGAGTGCTGAAGGAAGGTGATATGACCCTAAAGGTTGCTAACGGAGCTAGCGTGGGAGCTGCGTCCGTCGGGGATTATCACCTAGGATTGACGAGTGGACACATTTTGGTTTTACATAACTGTTTTTTTGTACCAAGCTTAACGTGTAATATCATATCAGTTTCCTTGTTATCAAATAAAGGTTATGATTTCACGTTTGTAAGAGATGTTGTTAACATCCACCTTAATCATAGTTTGATTGGGTCCGGTACACTAAATAACGGTATATATGTTTTAAACCAACTCCAAATTTTCAATGTCCAGAACACACTAAAAAGAAAGTCTCCAGATTTAAATAAAGCTTTCTTATGGCATTGTAGACTGGGTCACATTAATGAGAGAAGGTTGACTAAGTTGCATAGAGAAGGATATTTGGACTCGTTCGAATATCAAACTTATGACACTTGTCAATCTTGTCTCAAAGGAAAGATGACAAAGACTCCATTTACTCGACAAGGAGTAAGAGCGAGCCAGCTCTTAGGACTCATACACAGCGATGTATGTGGTCCAATGTCTACACATGAAAGAGGTGGTTTTTCCTATTTCATTACTTTCACGGATGATTACTCAAGATACGGATTCATTTATCTGATGAAACATAAATCCGAGGCTTTTGAGAAATTCCAAGAGTATAAGAATGAAGTGGAAAACCAAACCGGCAAAAGTATCAAGACACTTAGATCTGATCGAGGTGGTGAATACTTGAGTGCCGAGTTCCTAGGTTACCTAAAAGAGAAAGGAATTCTCTCTCAGCTTACTCCTCCATACACTCCACAGCATAACGGTGTATCGGAGAGACGGAATCGAACCCTATTGGATATGGTACGATCCATGATGAGTAATGCTGAGTTACCGCAATCTTTCTGGGGTTATGCGCTAGAATCAGCGGCATATCTTTTGAACAGGGCTCCTACCAAGACTGTGCCTACCACTCCATATCAGATGTGGACTGGGAAGAAACCCCATCTTCAGCATATGAAGATTTGGGGATGTCCAGCTTTTGTTAAAAAGCAGCATGTGGACAAGCTCGAGGCACTATCAGTAAAATGTAAGTTTGTGGGATATCCAAAGAACTCCAAGGGATATTATTTCTATTACGCAGAGGAACAAAAGGTTTTTGTTTCTCGTAATGCCCATTTTCTAGAACATCAGTTTTTAGAAAAGGAAATAAGTGGGAGCGAAATAGAACTGGAAGAAATTCCAGAACCACAAACTGCTACTGAAAGTTTGGTAGAACCAGAAGTTCAAGAAGAACAAGACATTCTCGCACCCCTCCGCAGGAGTAGTAGGCCGTCTCATCCGCCTGAGAGATACTATGGTTTTCTCATAGATGGGGATAGAGAGGATTGCATCATAGATGATGATGAACCTACTGACTTCCAGCAGGCCATCCAGAGCGGCGACTCGGTACGATGGCTAGATGCAATGCGGACCGAAATGGAGTCCATGTACACCAACAAAGTATGGACTTTGGACTTTGCTCCAGATGGGGTAAAACCCATAGGATGCAAATGGATCTTCAAGAAAAAGATTGGTGTAGATGGACAGGTGGAAACCTATAAAGCTAGACTTGTTGCAAAGGGTTTTCGTCAAAGACCTAGTTTGGACTATGACGAAACTTTTTCTCCAGTGGCTATGCTCAAATCCATTCGGGTCCTTCTTGCTATTGCTGCCTTCCATGATTATGAAATCTGGCAGATGGACGTAAAGACGGCTTTTTTGAATGGAAATTTAGAAGAGTGCGTCTATATGGATCAGCCAGAGGGTTTCAATCAGAGTGGGAGCAGCGGGAAAGTATGCAAGCTGCTTAAGTCCATTTATGGACTAAAGCAGGTATCGCGGAGTTGGAACATCTGTTTTGATGAGACGGTCAAAGAATATGACTTTATCAAAAATCCAGATGAACCGTGCATATATAGTAAAGTTGTAGACAGAAGTGTCGTATTCCTCGTTTTGTACGTGGATGACATTCTATTGATAGGAAATGATATTCCTATGCTACAATCTGTAAAAGGATTCTTGTCACACAGGTTCTCCATGAAAGACCTGGGTGATGCCTTTTACATTCTGGGGATCCGGATCTATCGTGATAGATCCAAGAGGATGTTGGGACTTTCGCAGTCCAGGTATATCGACACTATACTGAAAAGATTCAGTATGGAAGATTCTAAGCGCGG
The DNA here is from genome assembly GCA_030015575.1 of Agapanthus africanus. Classification (NCBI taxonomy): domain Eukaryota; kingdom Viridiplantae; phylum Streptophyta; class Magnoliopsida; order Asparagales; family Amaryllidaceae; genus Agapanthus; species Agapanthus africanus. Next base: position 226,224,288 of record CM057351.1, read on the forward strand.
TAATCTACCGGCTTGTCACGGAATCACCCTCTCCAAAGAGATGTCTCCCAAGACTGATTTGGAAAGGGAACGCATGTCTATTATACCCTACGCTTCTGCGGTAGGCTCTATAATGTATGCGATGTTGTGCACCAGACCAGATGTAGCTTACGCACTAAGCGTGGTAAGCCGGTATCAGTCAGACCCAGGGGAGAAGCACTGGATAGCAGTAAAGAACATTCTCAAGTACCTGAGAAGGACTAAGGAGATGTTCTTGGTTTACGGCGGAAAAGACCTCAGGTTGGAGGCCTTTGCTGATTCCGGCTTCCAGAGTGATAAGGACGATTCCAAGTCCATGTCGGGTTATGTCTTTACCCTCAATGGAGGGGCGGTGTGCTGGAAGAGCTCCAAGCAGGACACCATTGCTGACTCGACGATGGAAGCGGAGTATATAGCTGCTTGCGATGCCGCAAAAGAAGCAGTCTGGATGAAGAAGTTCCTAACAGAACTTCAGGTGGTTCCTACCATAGTTGATCCAATACCTCTGTATTGCGACAACAACGGAGCTATAGCTTTAGCAAAGGAACCAAGGTCCCATCAGAAATCCAGACACATCTTAAGGCGGTATCACCTGATCAGGGAGATCATTGATCGTCAGGAGATCGAGGTTCGGAGAGTTGCTTCTGAAGAGAACATTGCTGATCCATTCACGAAGGCCCTACCTCAGATTCAGTTCGAGAGGCTACTCGAGATCATCGGTCTTCGATATGCCAGTACATGGCCCTAGTGCAAGTGGGAGATTGTTAGTGTATATGCTCTAGGGGCCATTATTATATCATACTAGTTTGTATATTACTTAATGGAAGCTTGGGATATTCACATGTATATAACAGTCTTGCTAAACATGGTAGTATGCTACTTGGTTTTTCTATCTTAATATGTGAGTATACGTATTGATAGAGCTCTTAGGATCTTGCTTGACTACCAGCGTTGTGATGGCTGCCACACTAGTGGGGGCTGGGTAGTCTACAAGCACATCCTTATTCAGGTCCCTAGTCGTTGGATTATCGAGACAGAGCATCGATACTCCGGAGTAGACTAGTGTGTACGCTTCTCATCCCAGTTGGGGAGATGGTCTGTCCCACAGCCGTCGGTACGTCGTACTGGAGATAGTATGCAGGTGCTCGTTAGGTTACGGGTACACCGGACAGGACTCACAGGGAGCTGTTGGTTGGTTTTATACCAGTCGTCAGTGAACAGTTCCCAGGTGACATGAGTACAGCATAGTCCGCAGACTTGACACTGCTACTTCGCCTCGAGTGTGTCCCACTGTTCTTAGATTTCTACCCTACCACGGCTCAAGGGAGTCGTGCAAACAGGTAGCAGTTGGGTGCAGTCCCGAGCACTTGGAGGCAGTGGCGGTTAGACAGGATTCGTCTCTCCCGGTATTGGGGGTTGATATCGCGCTGTGTCAGAGAGCCATTACACAAAGTCCCTGGCCAGGGCAAGCGAGATTTGCTGGTAGGTTCCAGTAGTTTCTCAGGGTGTAATGGGCTTCCCTCCGACACGACTGATACCGCTATTAGGGGACTGACGCTTGCCGCCCCCTAGGCCCGATTTGCGATAGTCTTGGACGAACGGACCGGACTGTATGGAGATTGTCACATCAGACTCAGTAGGAGTTCGGATGGGTTTCCTCATCGGCCTTCTTATCGACATCTACCTGGGGACCGTTACGTACAGCTAGTGCCGCTTGCGGTCTGTGGTTAAACCCACTGCCAGCGTAGTAGTCGAGTCTCTAGAGTCCCACACAGAGAGTTTCCCTACTCCGGGCGAAACGATACAGAGGTCGTATGGTTTTACGACAAGGGTTCGGACGCATACGTGTGTTTACGCACGTACGACTTTCGGACAGTTTTTACGCACGTACGACTTTCGGACAGTTTTTACCAGTCGGCTTTCGGACAGTTTCCCTACTACTGGTATCCGGTTATTAGATTTATACAGTCTAAAGTTTTTCCGTATTTTTGCGGAAAGGAGGGGCATTCTCGTAATTGCGCGAGAAGCTTCTAGAAGGTGGTGACTAAGGAGGTTTAGGTGGCATATACAATGAATGTGATTAGTGAGTCATATGGATGATTCATCCATGTCATTAATGCATCATAAATGCTTAATGACTCATGGAGTTGAATCATCACTAGATATTATCAAGCATGGTTGTTAAATTGATTTATTTTCTTTTCTTGATAAAAAGAAATGCTTGATATATATTATCATAACTCATTATTCTCACTTCATTATAATTCTCATCTTCTCTCTCCTCAAGCTCTCCCTCTTCAAACTGTAATCCTCCCCTCTCATGTGTTGAGTACAAGGATTAGCTAGACTAATTAAACCATAACCTTTACTCTATATCACCTAGCTTCTTTGATTAGCACTTAAAGAAAGTTAGTTGCCTCAAGTTTAGAGGCTAAGCTTGGAGTAAAGCTCTCGGGTGGATCGTCTACTACTTCGAGAAGGCCGAGGAGGAGGTGGAGTTCGCGAAGACGAAGGACACGATTCGTTAGGTATAATCCCTAAACATAGTAGTATAGAACTTCTATGTTTCATGTTAGTTATCGTTTAGCTTCGATTCGTGCGGTTAGTCGATGTTTAAGCAAGAAACAAGATTGTTTTTCATATTTCCGCCTCCCCGCAAGTCGTGGGGTGTTGTACATCGACTTACAATCAGGAGCTCTTTCGATCAACTTAAACGTTTGTTAAGCATACGTTAGTCTAATTTGAGACTAAGATCAACTTAACGGGATCGTTTAGATCCAACAAAAGAGCATTTGGGGGCTCTATTGTTCCAGTTTAGGGACATAGTGGCCGTAGGTAGTTTAAGGACATTGCGGTCCATTGCCAGTTTAAGGACATGGTGGTCCATTTAATATATGGCCGTCGGGACCCGTCACCTCTCTGACGACGTTGAAGGATTACAATGACAGGTGTCATAGGAGTTCGGAGATGCACCCTTGAACCAAAGTTGATTGGGGGATCTATAGTCCAATTTGGGACTAAAGTCTGTTTGAAAGGTTTAAGAATACGTTAGCCATATTTGAAGCTAAGATCAACTTAAACGGGATAGTTTAGATCCGACAAAAGAGCATTTGGTGGCTCTATTGTTCCAGTTTAGGGACATGGTGGTCCAATACCAGTTTTAGGGACATGGTGGTCCAATGCCAGTTTAGGGACATGGTGGTCCATCATTCCCATTTGGGGACGAATATAGGTTTAAGGACGCATAAGTCCATGAGTTTAAGGACTCCACGGTCCATATTGATGTGTTTAAGGACGCATTAGTCCATGAGTTTAAGGACGCATAAGTCCATGAGTTTAAGGACCCTACAGTCCATGAGTTTAAGGACCCCACAGTCCGTGAGTTTAAGGACCCCATAGTCCGTATTGATGTGTTTAAGGACGCATTTGTCCATGAGTTTAATAACGCATAAGTCCATGAGTTTAAGGACCCCACAGTCCGTATTGTTGTGTGGTTGTCGGGACCCGTCACCTCTCTGACGGCGTTGAAGGATTACAACGACAGATGTCAGAGGAGTTCAGAGATGTACCCTTGAACCAATGAGTTGGTTGAAAGAGCAGATGTGCTCAGTTCAAGATGATTTGAGGACTTATGGCCAGTTTGGGCTAAGTCCAATTATGTTTGAAATATTGGCCCTTTGGGCCATTAGACATTTGTCTGGATTCAGCCCCTCATCATTCAGCAGTGCTAAACAGAGGTTTGGGGGCTCTGACAACATTGTCTTTGATTTCCTCAATTTTGAGATTCAGTTGAAGGGGGGATTTTGCCTCTGAAAAATTAGCCAATTTGGCTAAAAGTAGTGTTAAACACTAGAGAACAACAGTGTTAAACACTGGAGATAGAACTCTCAAATTAGTGTTAAACACTAAAAGACAATCAGTGTTAAACACTGGAAATATAATCTTCAATTTAGTGTTAAACACTAGAAACAATCAGTGTTAAACACTGGAAATATAATCCCCAAATTAGTGTTAAACACTAAAGAAAGAGGGGTCACGTGTGGACACGTGAGAGCGCCCAAAGGTGGGACCAGATCCCTTTTTACTTCGCTCTGCAATTAAGTGTTAAACACTTTTTATTATTTTTATTTTGAGCGTCACGTGTTGACACGTGATGGAGATTTATGCGCTGATTGTTAAAGCGTTTTCCAAGGGGTCACGTGGTAACACGTGAGAGCGCCCAAAGCCTTCATTTCCTTTGCTTTTTCTTTCTGCGTTTTGGGAGTCACATGCGAGCACGTGAGGCATTGCCTCAAAGCTGTTTCCTTTTTATTCTTGGGATCTTTTTAGGGGTCACATGGGGACACGTGACCTAGTTTTATTCCTTCTTTTCTGATCACTGCGGATTGGGGTCACGTGTCATCACGTGACCAATGTTCTTTATATGCATGGAGATCTTTCAAGTCTCTTTATTTTAAGAATTAAATTCTCTGTAGGGTTAAACCCTAATCATGATTTTGGAGGAATTAAATTCTCATGTTTGAAAGAATTAAATTCTTATGTAGGGTTAAACCTTAGTTTCATTTAGGAGGAATTAAATTCCTGTGAATTTGAGAGAATCAAATCCTCAATTAGGGTTAAACCCTAGTTCTGTTTTGGGAGAATTAAATTCTCTAAACTCAATTCCCCCTTTAAGTTTTGGATCTGTATGGCAGGATCTCAACCCGATGAGAATTAAATTCTCATCCTATGGGGAGATGTGCTCTGTACAGATCTTCAACCAGAAGAAGAACTAAGTTCTTTATTTGTAGAAGAGTTAAACTCTTAGATTTTGAGAATTAAATTCCCTTTTTGAAGTTCTGATTCCCTTTCTTTTCTCACCTAGGGTTTTCCTTTTCTCCTGAAGAAATTTTCTTCCTCTCTTGAGAATTAAATTCTCCTCTCTTTTTTTTTCTCTCTTGAGAATTAAATTCTCCTCCCTCTGTTCTTCTCTAAAAAAAAAGTAGATCCCTTCTCTTCTTTTCTTGGCTCCTATTTATAGGAGAAGGAAAAGAATCAATTTGTTTAGCAAATCTCTCATTGAAAGATTTTATTTTTTTCGTATTTAATATGAGCCTTTAGATCATTCAGTGAATTTTATTCACCGTTGAATTTTAAATCCAAAAGATATTCTTTTTATTATTTCGGTGAGATTTATGGAGATCTTTCCTTGTTTAAGATTTTTCCATAAATTGGTGATCACCCTTGGATCTTTAATCCAACGATCCCCATAATCCTTTTTCATTTGGAAAGATTTAGAGAAATTTAGAATTTTAATTCTATTTGGAAAGATTTAGAGAAATTTAGAATTTTAATTCTATTAAACTGTAAGGCTTTCAAATCCTGTCACGTGTGAGCACGTGACCATTGGTCACGTGTGAGCACGTGACCCCCAATTGGGTTCTCCTTCAGCCGTTTGTTTTTATATCTGTTTTAACTATCACGTGTCAACACGTGACCATTGGTCACGTGTGAGCACGTGATACCTCATTGAGGTAATTTCTGATTTTTTAATCAGGGAACAGTGCATAACATATTTGCTCATAACTTTTGATCCGGGATGAATTATGAAGCCCATAATATATCAAATCGAAGGGTTTTTCGAGTTTCTTTCGATACCATCAGAATTTATCTGTTTCTCATTTGGGAGTTTGTCAAAAAAAACAGCCCGGAAAATACTGGTTCGCATTTTCTTAAGCGTATCACTGCCATTTGATACCTTAGGCTCTTTGCGCAGAAATTTTTGGCGGGAACAGTCACTAAACTTATCGTCAGTCTAAGTGTGAGCGTCAACCACCACAGAAGTATCCCCAACCTAAGGGTAGGCCCTAGGGGCAAGGGAACACGGGCCCGAATCACGCTCACTAATAATCAGAAACACCATATATACGACTCCCGAAATCACTACATATGCCGGCAGTGGGACTTCTGAGATTCCGTTGATCGAACTCACACTCAAACTACCCCACACCCCGTGGTCTACATCAAATACCGACCATGAATCCAACTACTAGTCGCTCCATGGCAAGTCTACACGAGAACTGGAAACAGGGCTCCATCAAGCATGTCTCAATTGGTATCCAAGATAAATGGATAGTGCTCGATGTCTTACCTATGACACGAATATAAGTACTTCCATACCACTCCCATACCGGTTATAGTCACACTTATATATACCATATAGGCGTCGACAATGCAATAACTAATTGGTTCCGCTAATTGTGTACAAATACGCGTCACTTCCACTATTCAATCACGTTTTTACACTAATGTACTTGCCACAATCCAATCACTAACATTTATCACTTGGTAATGTAACACGGTCACTAGGATGTCGATGTAAATGAATACTATTTACAAGGGTATATCGGTCATGCATAAGAATACGGTAAATGCACTGCTAAAAACATATGAGCAACCGATGTCGATTGGATTAGAAAAATCATATAAAATCACACGTGCATAATCAAGCAAAACAATATAAAAGGAGTAGGTAGTATATTTAATTATCTGTACAGAAAAATTAGTTTCGTGTTAATCGGGTTTCTGGTTTGAGAGTTATGGTCATTTCATTTTAACTGTTCTATGCTGGAAATCCAATTTCTGAACCGGAAGTCCGTTTTGTAACACGTTTTACTCCCTATTGGGATCATAATGTAACATTTCAAAAAAATAAAATATTATTTTTAAGAATTTTTAAAATTTAATATTAATTTTAATGAATATTTTAATATTTCGGTATAATTAAATATCGATAAATGGGGAAAATTTGGAAAATTATGGAAATTACTAAAAAGATGGTGTTTTAAGATATTCATGCAAAATATGAAAGTTTATGATTTATTTGACACTAATTTTGTGCTAATCGCGATTAGATATCGCTAATCGGGCACTAAACGTGTTTTGTGCACATGACATGCACATATCATTTTTACACTTGTGTTACATTTGTTTCATTTCCTTCTCTTCATTTTTAGCATGGTTGTTGTTTTTAAAAGAGAAGAGAAAAGAAAACTAAAAGAAAAGAAATGAAAAGGGAATAAAATATATAGGTATGGGTGAGAGAGAGAAAAGGGGGGGGGTTTTACCTTTGACTTGTTTTGAACCATTCCTCCTTCAAAGCTTACCTCATTTCCATTGTTCCTGCTGCTGCTGCCTCTTTCCTCTTCCTCCATCTCCAACCCCCAAAAATCCTTGAAAAATCAACCCAAAACCTCACACCCATTTCACAAAAAAGGTGCACAAGCCCTTTAGCTATCCAATGGACCAAGAAAACTTTCATTTTGGTACTGTGGAGGATTCATGGGTGCTAACTGAGGTATATTCATTCAAAAAAAAGCGTAGTGTTTCGGTTGTTTAGCCTCTTTTCAAGTTTGTTTTCGATTTGGCGAAGTTTAGCGACATTTGGAGTTTTCTAGAGAGGGTTAGGGTTAATTTGAGTTGTGGTTGTGCAATTGGGCTTAGAGATGACCATTAGACCCCCCTATTGTCTAAAACCCTGACCTAACAAAACCTGAAACCCAAAAATACGGAATTACGGAACTTCCATGTCGGTTTGTGACGACTTAGAGTGTGCAGGAAAATCTGGAATGAACTGGGATTTTTACTGGAAAAATAAACAAGTCCAGAGACTAAATTGAGACACCAAGAGACCACCCTACCAAAACGAACCCCATACCTCCACCCAAAACCGAGGAGGCCGGAATTTCTTAGGGTATGGTCGGCCACTTAGATGACTGAGGTGCCCAGGTTGCTTCAGTAGCTCATATACACCCTATACTTCATCCCAGTATTGTTTGTGCACCTAGTTTGGACCTGAACTAAAATCTGGGGCATGTTTTCTTGGTTTCTGCCTTGTATTTAGTGTTGTTTATGAATTCAAGGTTTGATATTTGGTATTGTATTTGATCGCTTGACGTTTGTACGTCTATATCAAGTGTTATTTGGTGATTTTGAAAGAGCAGTCCATACGTTCTAACCTAAAGTGTTTTAAGCGTATCGTTTTGGTTTTCGTGTGTCGTTTCATCTTTGAATTTGATTTTAACGTGATACGATACGTTATATGTATAGGTATCCCACGTGATGTCGAGACGTTGAAGATGAAGATGGCGACATCGGCATCGGCACACAAGAAGCAAGACGCAAGGTGAGTAGATTATATCTACGGGGGAAGTCGGGTGGATGGCGTATAGCACCCCCGCAGTTCGATATCTAGTATACTATATATACTATATATATATATATATATATATATGATAGCTTATAGTGCGTCGTGGGTATTTGAGATGAGATTAGGTGTACTAGGGTTAGATTAGGGCGTTGGAGTAAACTAGTATAGTTCCTAGTTGCGAACCCTAGAATAGGCTTACACTCACACGCACACACATGCTTATTGCTACACATATACCTACATGATGAGATAGTGGATGATATTTGGAGATGAGTCGATAATTTTGGGCATAGTGCCATAAGATCGGTGATATGATGTGATTCGTATTTGGGATACGACAGGTGATTTTAGCGGGCCTTTAGACGTGTGTTTCACACACGCAATTATATTCATATAGATGGTATCGATTTGTACTAGACTTAGACCAGTACTGCAGATCATGAGATATGATGATAAGGATATCTGATAATTGATGAGAGGAATATGATATTGACCCGTACCCAGCTTTTGGGATGCCGTACGATGATTTACTGTACGAGCTTTATATTGATCATAGATCTGTACTCATGACTCGAGGATGTCATATGATATTGTATCGTACGCGGTACCTTTGAGGCGGGATCACCGACTATTATACTTATTGGCAAGCAACCAGTCAACTACCTAGCTCAGATCTTTCACCCGAAGAGGTATGATTCAACAAGTCAACTACCTTCGATTAGAAAGTGGAATTCACCTAGGGATTGGCAGGAACCTTTTCCATCCTTGGCTTTGGCCGGGCATCAGACATCCGCATAAAAAAACCTATTCGATGCGGGACCTTGGCTTTGGTCCTTTCGATAGACTTTCCATAGCCTCTCTAGCCTTTCTTTCTGCAGATCGTTGAAAGAGGAACTCCTTGTGACAACTGTACTTACTGCTGTACTTGTTAAAAGAGATAGACCCGCTATGACTCAAAGATGGTAATAAGCTAATAGATGGGCCTCATCTCAAAAAGGTAGAGGAGAGATAGAATGAGTCAATGCGTATTGCCAGTTGAGATTCAATGTGGGAATAGTCCTTACTTTCCGGAAAGCTTAGGCTTAGTAAAGGAGTCAATAGACTGATTGACCGTAACTTAACTAGTTCAAATATCCCTGTCTGCCGCATCCGTAAAAGAAGGAGGGCGGCGTTCGTTCTTATTGATTTGATTGAAGGGAACTAATACCTAGCTAGCGTTCTGGGAGAATAAGGTCATTTAGTCAGTTCATAACAATCTCTGTGAAAGGTGGGAAGCAAAGAAAACGAAATGGCTCTTCGCTCGTCCTTCGCTAACGCTAACTCGCTGCTCGCTATAGTAGGCGGCTAGGCTAACTCAGCTACTGATCCTACGGCGCCTTTGGGCTCGTTTCGTAAACGACTTTACGACTTCATGTTTCATGGGGATTCTTAGTTTTTTGAAACTATGTTGCTTGGCTTCGCAGCTGAGCGAGCATAATATTCGTACCAAACTTCGTCCAAAGAATGCTTCCCTTGCTAAGGGAAAGAGTTATAGTGTTAGCTTCGCTTGCTTTCGCTTTGCTTGCTATCCTAAGAGAACCCGGTTTTTATGCGTTAGCCATACAAACAAGCCAGAGAAGAGTGAACGTTAGCTCTGCTCTAGCTTGCCCGCTTCACTCGCCTAATAAACGGGATTTAGAACTTCTTTACAAATTGCATTGATTCATTTTCCACCTATCTCGGAAGAACAATGTTTTCATCCCACGGATAGGGTTCTTTCGTTCAAGTTGGGAAGCAAGCAGGAGAAGCTAGCTAGTCCAATTTACCGGTTTTCTCAACGGAAGCTAGGGAGGAAAGAACTATACATGACGAAAGTCAAGCAGTAGTTAATCTTTCATCCGCGAACTCAGGGATATGTTTTTCAAGCTGTTCATAAAGGCAGGTGGTGTTGTTGATTTCTTTTCTCCCCGAACGGATAAAGCGTGGGTTAAGCCAATAGTCATGTTGCTAGCCCCTCTTCGATTGAGTGTAAGACGCTTTCCCAGGTTTAGGGCAGAGTCATTATATATGTGCAGTGACACAAGAAAAAGACGAGACAAGCAAGCAAGACCGGGTATCTAGCCCTCGGCGATTGATAGCTAACCCCTACCTGCTGAGTTGCTCTCTTTGTTGCTTCTTTAACGTCTAGGTTCTCAACGCCTTAAGTCCGGGTTGCTTGCTCGAGTGAATGGTCCCATCGCTCACGATAAGGATGAAAAGTAGGGCAGGTCTAGCCATACGGATAGTTGAAGTGGATTCTCCTAAGAGAGGATGGATTATGGGAGTGTGTGACTTGAACTATTGATTGGGCCATGCCGATATATGATTTTATCCGCCACGTTGGAACTCACAACCAAACGTGTCTCCACCTCCAACCACCATGCAAGTCCCCCTATGTAGCATAGGATAGGCCGGTTCGCTTGAGGAGAATCTTTTCTATGATCATACCCGAATTATGTTATGCATGAACAGGCTCCGTAAGATCCTGTAGAATAGAATAAGTGATGTGGCACGATCCAATGTTCTATCTATTCCACTTACTTATTTATAGTATGGGAATGCATTCATTTCCTCTGTATCGACCCCGATTTATCATACTATCGGAGTGAAATAAGGGATCTAAGGAAGAATAGAGGCTAGACTTTATTAGTAACAAGTGAATACTTTGTATGTAAGAAAATCGAGATGTTGTGGGGGATAAACACCAATCAAATCAAAAAGACATGAGTAAGAAGCAAACACAAAAAGCACTTGATTATGATCAAATTTGTAAGCCTACTTGGATATTGAGCATTTACCTGTAAGAACGGAATTCTTTGCAACTCAGGAAATGGAATCTGGTCAATCTTTTCTTACATAGAGTCATTATATATGTGTGGATATGTATGAAATATAGATTTTCTATCGATCTATTTCTGTCATTCCTTTGATTCTTGCTTGCTCGTAGATCAGAAGCGGAGATGCATGTAAGTTTCTTGATACCACACTATTTCTCTTTTGGTTGAAGAAGAAGGTCGGCAAAAGGTCACTTTGGGAGAATGACCTTTACTATTTAACCCCCAGAGTTCCTGTTGAACAATCTGCTCTTGTCACTGGTATTGATGGTTCCCACTCTGCAAATGTTGCAAGAAATGTTGGTTGTGGTAGTGGTAAAGGGATAGTCAAGAAAAGGTGTAACCAGCCAACTCGAGAGGACGAGGTACATGCTCTTTTTGTAAGAAGAATGGTCACATAAGTGATGAATGTTGGGTACTCCATCCTGAACTTCTTGGATTGTTGACTCTGGAGCCACAAATCATATGGCAGGTTCCTCTACTTCCTTCTCATCTCAAGTGCTCAGGTAACAAATCTCTTTCTCTTGCTGATGGGTCTTCAATTCCTATTTCAAGTCTCAATTGTTGTGTTTCCTTCTTCCCTACTCATTGTATTTTACAGGAGGGGATCAAGATTGAGATTGGTAAAGAAAGAGAAGGGCAATCCCCGGTGTCTTTCTCGTACCTTGGACAATATTCGTGAACATGCGCATCCTCATGAACGATTTTTGAGGGGCATTTTCGAAAAGTATTCTATTCTATTTTCTTACTTACTACTTGACTAAACTACTCGGGAAACGAAAACAAAAAATGACAATCCATTCTCTAGTTTGTAAAAAATTACTTACTACGAACGCACATCTCGGCCGTCGGGTAGCTGCTCACCATTTCAAAGTCTATATCTGTGGTTCCAGAAATGGAATTGCTATTCTCGATTCAGACAAGACACTGATTTGTTTACGAAACGCTTTTCATTTTATAGGATCTCCCATTCGTCAAAAAGGTCGTTCCTTCTTTTTAAAGACCAATCATTTATTTATATATGAGATAATAGAAGAGATGGCGAGCCGTATTAATGATTCTCAATGGAGGATCGGGGCTTTTTTGACCAATTCTTGTTCAAGTCCGAAAAAAATCCGTTCGAGAAAGAAGAAGATCAATTTAGGGTCGAACCAACAACCTGATTGTGTAGTTATTCTGGATGCAGATAGAAAGTCTTCGGTCATACTGGAAGCTGATCAATCACAAATACCTATTGCATCCTTAGTTGATTCTAAGATCCCATTGGGATCCTATAAAAGAATCACTTATCCCATTCCGGGGAATGATCCTATACAGTTCGTATATCTATTTCGTCATTCGATCACAAAAACAGTGATTCTTGAATGGGGAAGATTTCGATGAAAGAGACTGCGGGAGAAGAAAGAACTGACTAGAATGGTACCACTTATAGCCCTAAGCGCCGATTTACCGATGGCGGAGAATCATGGAAGAACCGTTCAACCTTCTTTATTTGATTCCTGGTTCGCTATTGGCTCTCCCTCTCCGGCTACGCTGTTCCGCCCGAGCCGCTCCAGTTGAGGAAGCTGCCGGGGTTGTGAAAGTGCGTCTCCCTGATTCGAACAAGTCCACAAGGAGAACGTATAATATAATTGAACGGTGACCGTCGATCGAAACAGAAAGAATCGAGCGATTCCAAGAAAGATGATAAAGGGGCGCGTATCCCCCATCCGTTTGCTCCCACTCTTGCGAGCTCGAACGTCAATAGCGAGACTGATTACCAATCCCGGGGAACAGCTACCCCAACAGAACCTGCGGTTTATCTGTTGTAAGTCATTTCTTCGACTATTTATATATAAATAAATCTACCAAAGAGACGATTCGAATTGATAGGATGAATTCTCAGGTTGAATCGAAAGGATGGCGCTAATCCCAACATGAAGGAGCATTCATGCTTTGAGATTGATTCAGACAAGACAATTGCCCACGTAACTGATCAACTGGGTAGAGCTCATGATCATTCAAAGACGTAGGTCCGGAAGAAGAATGGCTGACTCGCATTGTACCTACCTTGAAGGCTTCACCAGCGAAGTGGATCCCAACTCTATATCCGAAAAAGGGCATATACAGATCTTGCCTTTACTAATAGGGGCTGATCCATGGCCGGACACTCTATCTCATCTGGGATCACATTATGTGCGGGAATTTGCAGCGGAGATCCCTTTAAGCACAATCAAGGCCCACCTACGTATGTATTCACGATTGAACCAGACAACGTAGCTTAATCCATGGAACAAACCCCACACGCTGCCACCATGTGAGAGTCGGTGCGTAATGGATGTACGCCTGCCTTCGACCATTCCTGTTTACCAGGATCCTGGAACCAAACCATCACATGATACATTGAGAATCACGAGTCGAATTTCTCTCTACCTATTCGACTATCAAGCTCTTGACACCCTGTCTAGCCTACCGCCCTCCTCCTCTTTTGGTCGCTTCGCTCTCTTCCCTCGACTAACGCCCAGAAAGACAAAGATTTCAGTCTGAACCTAAAGCCCTACTATGGGCTTGAAAGAGCTCACTAGATTGATCGCAAGCAAAAGAAACCTTCAAACTCGCATTCACATGTTCTTCACTAAACATCGAGGGTTCAAGACTTTATAAAGTACTAAACCAGAGGCACCACCTACTCCCCCACCACGCCCTTTTCCCTGAGTTCCGAGCCTGCCGTTAGGAGAACTTCTTCCAAGGCTAGGTCGTTAGCTCTAATAGAAATATTATTAACCACTCCGAGCAAGCGAGATTGAAATAGGTAGGCTTACGGTCCAATATTTCAATAGGCTTAGCCAGGTCCAACTTTGCGGAGAAGCCATGGGTGATTCGCTCGTAAGCCCAACTCAAACTCATTCAGAAAGCCAGAGCTAGTCTAACAACTACCGATTCTTCTCACCCTGGGGGCCCGGTAAAAACCTCTCCTACCTTAACCTAGGAAAGTGACTTCGATAGGCCTCCTTCCCCCTTTGCTGCTTGAAACTAAGGGTCTGGCAGACAAAGCGTCATGTACGATTTTGAGCTGTCGTCCCAGGACCTCTTGCTTATGAATACCTGCTTCTTTCACTCTTAAAGACTGTCGGATGGTACTTGGTTGTTCCCTAAAGCATTTCCCGTTCGCCCCTTGGCTTCGTTCAATCAAAAAGCATTTCTCGCGGTTTTTATTTTCCGCAAATTCGGTATTAAGTCATAGATGCGCCTTTCGACTGGCATTCACTCCTCCAACACCAACTGCTGAAATAGCAGTGCTTATACCCCCTACTGATTCAATGTCACTTGGGATCGGATCCTTCCTAAATTCATTTCCCCTGGCCCTCCGAAATCGATGATTCTTGGCTACTTGATTAGGCATTTCCATCTCTCAAACTAGAAAGCGCTTTAGCTTAGGAAAGCTCCTTACTTCTTTTTATACCGCGAGTGACGAACTATAGCCATTCGCGGTCACCGCTGTCCTACTTGACTTTTTTATTAAACCTTACCCAAGGACCCCAGAAAGCATTTTCACTCGAGCGGAAACAGCTGACCAAGAGACAAGACTCACCAGACTCCATTGCTCCTAAGGCTTCTAGAGAGTCTTACTAATGGCATACTTCACCTTAGTAGACTCCTCGAATGCTCCTCTGGGCAAAAGGAAGATGACATAGACTATGCCGTTTATTCAAAAGAGCCATCACAGCTTATGAAAGAGCAGCTTAGAAATGGCTAATTAGTTTAAGGTGCTGACCAACTGAGAGGGAGAGAGCCTTTTTTCAGTGTTGTCGGAATATGACCTGTTGGTGGTTTAAAGAGCAAACCATTAGGAGCCGGTGGCTAAAGAGAGTACGACTTTGGTTCCAGAGATAGCGATTCGGCTTAGTTCAAATAGAACTAAAGAGAACGGGTTCAACTTATCCCAATCCTCGCTCTGGACCAAGGTGCGTAGCCTTTTAACATTCTCTCTCTCTTTCTGGCTTAGCCTACCAGGGAAATGGCTCCTTCTTATTGATAGCACAGGTGAGAACACCCCTAATGGGCAAGCTTCACTAATATCCCAGGAATGAGGAATGAAAGAACTTCTGCTATCTACTAACTCTTGCCACTGAGAGGGGATGAGTGAATACCTGGAAGAGAAAGTGCTCTTATTCCCGGGATCAGGGCATCAACTGCTTCATTTCTAAGTGCATACCCGATAGCAGTAGCAAAGGTCGTAATGGGAGCTGCTCTTGTGAAAATATCCCCTGCGCGTTGAAGGAAGAAGGGCTGCTATTGATGGAGGCAGGGCTATTGGAATAGAAGGCAGGAAGCCACCCAAGGGCGGGCTGGAAGGCGACAATAGCAATAGAGTGGGCAAGCCAAGAAGGATCGATTTAGGAGTTCAGACCCAGTAGCCAATGCCGGAAGAGGAGCCGTTGGTGCTTTAGTTCCATAGCTCTTGCCTGAGACGGAAAGTTGGCAAAGGTGATATGCTCTACCGCGGTCTCCGGTCTCCCTTTTTGGGCACGCACCAACCGGTCTTAAAGCCTCGATGTCCGCTAAAGA
This sequence comes from Agapanthus africanus, assembly GCA_030015575.1. NCBI lineage: Eukaryota > Viridiplantae > Streptophyta > Magnoliopsida > Asparagales > Amaryllidaceae > Agapanthus > Agapanthus africanus. The sequence continues at coordinate 226,239,894 of CM057351.1, forward strand.
AGATAGAGATCGAAAGATGTGGCACTCCTCATAATGATTTAGAAAGACAAGACATAGCTGTTTTAAAAGGCATCGGTTGACTTTAATTAGCAGGCCCAAGTCCGATGCAATACTCGGGCGATAAGGAAGAAGCAGTCCCAGGCCTTAGGTCCTGATCTGAGAACTTGAGAGATGTGAATCATAGCCTAGTCTAGTTTCGTACCCAACAGCGAAAAGTGATGCCATGTATTCCTTTTTAGAGAATCACCCAAATAAATCTACCAACTTAGGATCCGAGTTTGAATTGGCTAGGGCTAGGGGGCATGAGCGGTAGTCAGTGCTTTTGCTCTTACAGATGCCAGTCCTTTTTCTGTTGATGCGAAATAAGTGGTCTTAGCCTTTATGCCTCGTTGTCAGTGTTAGTTGTATGTATGCCCTAGAGGCCAGTATTGTACAGATGTTGTATATTATATTAGATGCTTGGACATATATAGAGATGACTTTCTTGCTCGATATGATAGTATGCTATCTGGTTACTCTTTATCTTAACATGTACACTAGTCTCTTTATACTGTCTTATAGTTACATGTTGGTAAAGCCCTTAGGATGTGTACTTGACTACCTGGACTATGATGCAGATCATACTAGTGGGGACATGGTAGTCCATAAGTACATCCTTCAAGGTCCCTAGTCGTGGGTGTATCGAGACGGGGCATCGATATACCAGAGTAGACTAGCGTATACGCTTCTCGACCCATGTGATGGGCGATGGATGATCCCATATCCATTGGTGTTTGACATCAGAGATGGTATACGGGTGCTCAGTGGAGACTGGGTACACTGGACGGACTCGCCGAGAACTCCCAGATGGTATTATACCTCACGTCAGATGGCAGTTCTCAGGTGACACTTGTACAGGTTAGTCTGTAGACCCGAGATCGTCATAGAGTCTTGTGTGATTCCCACTGTGCTTTGATCTCCACCTTACCACGTCCATGAGGGCGTGCAAAACGGTGGTCTTTGGGTACAGTCCCGAGTCACATGGAGGCAATGAGCGATAGGAGGGGTTTCGTCTCTCCCGGTATTGGGGGTTGATGTTGCGCTGTGCTCGATTGGCCGTAACAGGGAAGTCCCTGGCCAGGGATGATCAGAGATTTGCTGGTAAGTGTTACCAGTAGTTTCTCGACCCATTATGAGCCTCACATCGGCACGACTTATCGGTTATTGGGGTCTGACGTATACCACCCCTAGACTTGATATGCGACGTATCAGACGAACAGACCGGACTGTACGGTAAGTGTTACTGGTCGGATTCGCAGGAGTGTGAGCAGGCTAGCTCGTCGATCTTCTGATCGCTCAATACCCGGGTGGCCGTTACGTTTAGCAGACCGCTTGCGGCTTGTGGATGCTTGATATGATCATCATCTGCTACCGGCGTATTGACGAGTCTTTAGAGTCCTACACAGAGGTTTCCTGGTTCAAGCGAAACGAAATAGGAGCGCATATGAGATATGTGCGGGACCGAGAATGATGCGTGTATGTGATACCGTATTTAATTCTCGCGATTAATGTTTCGAATGGTTGTATGCGATATAACCTAGTTATCGAATCGAAGATCGATTCGATAAGCCGATACATTGAATACTAGTCGGTCGTGTGTGACATGACCGGATCATTGAATCAAGTGTTGATTTAATGATTTAATGTATAATTATATATTTGATATATTACTTTGCATTAACTAGTATTGGTTCACTTTAAACGGATTTTTCTCACTTGGATTGCACATTGTATATGTGATATGCTTTTGTGCACATGTATGTATCATGTTTGATGATGCATGTTGACTTGTCTTTGTGTAAAAGAATTGAACCATGGTTATGAGAGTGGTTAGGGTTTATGTTTCATTCACTTATTATTTAATCCATTCATTATTTATTAAATGGTTTTATGAAAATAAAATGGTTTCAATTATCATGAAGAATGGTGAAGCTTCATGAAGCATTTTCTAATGATGCTATTTTGTCTTCACACTTAAACCTAACCACTCCCACTAACCATGGTCAATTCTCTACACTTGACCATGGTTAGGATATGATAAATATCATTTTCTTTTCTATTTTGATTAAGAATTTTATCATATTCTATCATCTTCTTCATCTTCTTCTTCAAAAGAAAAGCTTGCTACTTTAATGGCAACTTGAGATCTAGTGAGAGAAATCCAAATCTAAAGTGAACCCACCTCCTATTTCTTCACCCTCTACCTCTAGCCAAGTTGTAGAGTGTTTTTTCTTCACAAGTTTCATCACTTTGTGAAGTCGGAGCTTGAACTTGCGATGCCTCGACGTAGATCGTCTTTGACACGAAGCCGGCGACCTAGCTCACCCGATTCTCCGATGAAGCCGACGCTAGAGCCCGGAGTTCGACATGGACAGCGAGGAGACTTCGTTGCGGAGCCTTGGAGGTGGATATCCGGATCTACAAAGGTTGTAATTTCCATATCCAAGTAGTTAAGTGTTAACTAGTTTACTTTTCGCCTAGAATTCTAGCGACGATCCGTAGTCTAGGGCTTCTCGGCACCATTTTTTTTTAAATTGGCATGTTCGATGCCTTGTGAGACCTTACTAGGGTGCCTAGGAACCTTTCAGTCAGAAGGGGTTCAGTGAGACCCGGACTTAGCTCCGCAGATGTTGAAGGATGAAGGGCAGGTTGAATTCACCAGGTCCAGGAATCGGTATTAGCCCTGTTTCCGCTGTTCTAGAGTCGGTAGCTTTAATTGCTCGTGTTGAATCAGCCGGGAGTGACAGCGATTCAGATGAAAGGTTCTCTCAATGGAAGCGGAGTAATAAAAGCCAAGGGTAGAGGGGAAGGTAGCTTCTGACTCTCGGTCTTCTGCAGTGAAAGAACTCTCGGCTAATTCAATTGTTTCAGCTCGAGCGAGGTAATTAGCCTGTGTTAGAAGAGCTCTTGGGGAAGAAGCAAGGGAGGATTTTTTCACATCTGAGATTCCCACTAGGGCAGGGCTATGAGAGAGAAGGGGCATTCCCGGTCAAAGCATTGATTCTAAGCCTTTCTTCTATGGGGGGCTAGGTCAGAGCTAGCATTGAATAAGAATAAGCTCGGATTCCTCTTAGCAAAGTCCTTTCCAACTCCGTTGAATGCTTTCTCATTGAACAAAAAGAATAGCGAGCCTTTGTTTTTGCTGTTATAGAAGAAGCTGCTCTTGGCCTTTTGCTTGGCACTAGGAAGAGAAAATCAAGATCTTAGGGCGGCAGCCCTTTAGGCCAATTAAGAGATCAGAATTGTACTCTTCTTCAAGACTTCAAGAACTAGCGAAAATAGCCCTGATCAAGGTGCGTGCGGAAGAAATGCTTGCTCTCAGCTTTATGTTAGCAAGACTCCGTTGCTATTGGACTTGGCTAGTAAGCCAAGAGGGAATCAGTCTTAACTAAGCCAAAAGGCTAGCGAACGAGGGGAAAAATAAGCTCTTGTTCAAAGGAGAATGGATCTTGTTTGGTTCTATCTTAATAGAAGGAAGAAGATCCCACGTGCTAGCCGAAAGGCCGATTAGGATTCTGCGTTCACTCGGTTCTCTAAATAAAGGGAGAGAAGTCGCCCGAGGTCGAGGGGAGGAAGAGAAGAAAAAGCAGCTATTTCACCTGGTGTCGTAATAACCACTGTTTTCGGGTTAGAAGGCATAAGCGCAGCAGATCTTCTTTAAGAAGAAGCTCTTGCCATAGTACTGGACTTACGGCATTACCACCTATGTTGAAGGAAGAAAGAGTGTTCTCTTTTCCAAGGCAAGGAATAGCCTAGTAAATAAATACAGATGCGCCCGTAGGATGAGACTTGACTTCTGATCCTACTCTTCTTTAAGTTTAAGCGCTGGTATTCTTGCTAGAGATTAGGATAGTATTCAATCATCCGGTGCTCTCATGAGATCTCGTTGGCATGCCCTACAAAATGCAAAATCAGTCGTCAAGACTTAATAGTTCTAATTCCCCGACTCCGTTCCTATAAGCTCGCTTGGTCTACCTGCTTTGTTCTGATTTCATTGTATTCCTCCGTATTCAGCATTCGCCGGTCTCACAAAAAGCAAAAGCATATCAATTCGTTAAGGCTACTGTATTTAGTGCTCATTTTGGTCAACTCTCCATTATCTTTCTTTGGCTGAGTGGCATGTACTTCCATGGCGCCCGTTTTTCTAATTATGAAGCATGGCTAAGTGATCCTACTCACATTGGACCCAGTGCCCAAGTGGTTTGGCTTTCCCTTTTTCACTCAGAAAGAAAGAAGAAATGACGCCTTGCTTTGCCTGCTTCCTTCCTCGCTAATTGAAAGCAAGACTCACACGTCTGCTTATTAATGGGTCCCTCACTTGACCGGGGGATAGTTAGGCACATGGCTGTCGAAAGAAAGATAATGGTACAAAAAGGTAACAACACTATTGTTTTCCCTAGTCTCTTGAGAACTCAAAAGGGCAACGATACGATTTCCAAAACTCGAAACGGCAAAAGGTAACAACACTTCTATATTACTTGAAAGAAAGAAATTCTTATTGGACCCCTTTCGTGATTTCTCTTGCTGGCTTAGCCCCTCCAGCTTTTGACTAGTTGGGATCGGGAACAATAAGTTCTTGCGGTTCCAGTCTAGGGAGAAGAAAAGCCTAGAGTAGGATTGGCTCCAACCGGATGAGAATAAGCCCATCTTTGCTGCAGTTGCACGGCAAGGGAAGGGCAGTTCGGAAAAGGGTTCGGGTCCTTTCTCGGGCTTCTTTCTTCGTCTATCCCTTTTCTCGCCTTGTTGCTCCATAATGACCACTCAACTTCTATGCATACGGATTTCTTTATTGGGGAGGTTTTGACGATCGAAGGCCATCTCCAGATGTGAAAATCTTATCCGCTCGACTGCTTTGAAAGGAGAAGAGAAGGGGTGATTCTACGGTTTAGAGCATTACCAAGCTAGCTAGTTAGCTCCTAGTAGCTCTTAGTAGATGGCCGGTCCCAACCACTTTTCTTGATTCCTTACCGCCTTGAGAAATGAAGAAGGAGAGATCCCTATCCCAACCAGATAATCTTTTACCGGAACATACCTTGTTCTATTATACGCCTCCGCCTTGGTCGAGTCAAAACATCCTACGATACTACTTCAACTAGAGTCATCTCCTTTGGTTGGTGGTTTCAGTTCTATCCTCGATCCTTCTTTCGCTACTGAACTATCTGGGGCAAGGAAAGCTTCTTCTTTAGAGGCGGGGAGTGAAGCTAGGATACTATACTACCTGGTATTGAGGGAAAGCAGTTAAAGCAGCTAAAGACTGACTTCCCTTCATAGGAGAGGAGTTGAAGAAGCTACTAATCCGTCCCCCGAGGATGCAGGAAAGTAGGTTCGAAGCTACTCGACCTACCCGGAGAGGAACGAGACTAACAACCAGATCGAAGGGATAAGGGGGGAGGAGCTTAGCTGCTCTTAGAAGGGATAGGGGATAAGATGCTCTACTATATATAAACTCAAAAGTCTTGGAATGGAGTCAGCCCCTAGAAGGGAGTTGGCTTACAGCTTTCCTAAGACTGAAAGGTTAGTATACGCTCGACTGAAGGAAAGGGTTCTGATCCTGTGACTGATGCGAGTAAGAAAGAAGTCTGCTAAGAAGTTGAGGAATTTACCACCTCAACCGGGGAATCACCTGAGATAGAATCAGCCAAAACCTGAGATTCCACTGGGAGAGAATCCGCCGAAAGGGATTGATTTTAGGTATCCCGTAGGAGCTAACTAAAGGCATAAGCCAAAGACAGCTAAGGATAGGGCCGGGGGCCTTCCCTTCGTGAAATAGGAGTAGGAGCGAAACGTTAGCTTAGGAGAGAAAGAGTAACCCGATGGAGCTAGGAGAGGGGAAAGGAGAACTGCTTGACTTCGGGAGTTGAGCTCTTGCCACCAGTTCTTCACAGGAGAGAGGGTAGCTCAGTATCTATTTGAGTTGATTCCCTTGGTTTAGTCCCTTGAAGAAGGTAGGTTAGAATTATATTGGTTTAGGATCACAAACAGAATCTGGATAAGAAGATTCGACTGAAAGGGGTTAATTCTTTCAAGGAATGCAGCTCCTCGGCTAACTAGGATCGTAGTTTCACTTAATAGGGTTCGGCGGGGAAGACATAGATTCCGGGAACGAAGCTAAAGGCAGAGGGCTGGAAAGACATTCGCTCGTTAAGGAGTTTGGGCTACTCGACCAAAGGGTTCCCACCTCAACAGAATCAAGAGACGGAGCAGGAACACGATCAAGTTTAGGCAAAGTAGTTAGGACAGGAAGCATAAGCTAACTCGACACTCGGCAGAGGGCCTCGAAAGAGAGGAATCCCCTTAGATTAGGGGTCAGTTTCCACACCTGAGGACTAATCCGGATATTAGCTAGTTCTTGGGAGATGGACTGATTCATCCCTTTCTTTGGTTCGGGAGTCTTTCTTTCTCTTTGGCTGTGAGGGAGTTTTGCTCGACTAAGCCAAAACCCATAGTTGTTAGCGAAGAAATAGGAGTTTCGCTCGAATCGAATATTGACTAATGTAGGGAACCGGAAATACGTCAAGGAGAGGGACGAGGCGGATAGGCCCCTTCCATACCCTCCTTGGGCTATATCGGAATCGGTAGAAAGGGGATTACGAAGAATCGTCAGACAAGACCAGCAGATCATATTCGCCACGCCCCTGATTCTTTTAACGTAATGTAAACAACCCCTACTGAAGTTCTTTCTCTCCCTCTCCCTTAGTGTACTCTCGAGCTTTCAGAAAGGATCTTAGCCATACCGGCTTCGCGAGACCATTTCGGTCTACACATGGCTAGGCACTTTGGTCGTTGGTTTCTCGATCAAACTCTCTGACGTCGAAGAAAGACTTCGAGGAGCAGGGAGGATTTTCTCTCTTGTAGCTTAGTCGAATTCACACCAATCCAATCTCGACTTAAGTAAGTACAAGCAAGGCAATTGACTCGATCAAGAAGGTATGGAACTTCTCGACGCACCTCTATCAATACCTTCTTTGCCCCATCTCTCTTCTCTTATTCAATTTCTCGTTACCGTCGACATCGTCGAACTTTTCTTATATATGAAATTTCTTCTGTCACAAGAAGCAGGATGCTATTGCTTGCTGGGTATGAATCCCATCTCTCGACGACGTCGGTCCTTCCTCCCCGCCCTCAGAGCAGATTCGAGGGCAGGGGATTTTGACACCGTTTCATGTCTTTCATGTGCAGTCTCTTCTTCCTAAGGAAGGTCTGGGCGCCTATGTCAATCGGTACTTTGGATGCTTTCTGCTTCATTCCATTCTAAAGTGAGGGGCTATTCCCATCCCACGGACAGGTAAGACACATCAACAGGTCTTTCGGCCTAACGAGTGCATTCATCTTGTTCATCAACCTCCTATTCCTCGTACAATGCCTTAATGGCAGCACCCCTTCTTTCCCCACCCTAGCCATGGATGAGAATCTGACCATTTCACTCCTTGAGGAGGAAAAGCAGTGAAATGGGCCCTCTTTCACCTATGAAAGAAGAAGAGTTTCAGTTTCGACTTTTGCTTCTGAAGTCAGATTGGAATTTATGCCCTCAGGTATCCCGGCTGTCGCCGACCCATTTCAGGTCACACAAGGACTTTCTTCAAGCCAGGAAGAGCAAGACCCGAGAAGAATGGAAAGCACAATAGTGCTCAGAGGGAGAGAATGATTTCTATTTCATTTCATTGCCCTCTTATCTTATTACATTACATTGTCAGTAGGAAAGATTCTATCAACTCATACAGAAAGAAGCGCCTTTGCGGAGAGACGCCCAGTAAGAAGGGCCTTGCCAGAATATGATTCGGGTTTTCTCCGAAAGATTGGAATAACCTTTTACCCCCTTTGGGGTAGGTTAGCCCTACATACAAGTTATTAAGGATTGTTTGTTTGCCCAAAGGCAACCACCCGCTCTCATGCTCCCGAGGGATGAACCATTCTGTATGTATCTGATATTTCTGCTTTGGGCGAGTCCTCCCTACTATACTACTTGCGCCTTCCTTTCATCGGCATTCATTCGTCTCAAAAGAATCTTGGGCCCTTGCGCCTACGGGTGAGAGAAGCAATCCTCCTTCTAGGTCGTCTAAGGCACTAAGATCTATTTCTTTCATACCACCAGGAAGCCTAGCGACTTTCTTTATCGGTGACTAAACTCAGAAAACTTTCGCTAGCAATTCTTCTTCACAGCTTCAGTAATAGCCTATCTTTTCTCTAGCCTGGAGCCGGCACTCCTAAAGCAGTTGACAAGCAGTTAACCAGATATGGGATCTTTCCCAATATCCTCTACGCCTACTTCTCTTCCGACAACAGCTTCTCTTCCGAATCTGTGACTTGGTTCAAACTTTCAAGCAGTCAATCAAGCAGCACTGACCTCCGTAGAGCTAGATTCAGTCAAATGGTTACCACGCTTAACACTTGGAATTGGAAGTGGGAACGGGGTTAGTTCGCTAACTCTTTCTTCAATTTCTTTCGATATATATCTTCAATATAATCAATAAATAAATAAGATGATATGAAAAAAAGAAGGAGAAATGGACCAGTATTCATTATAGCGGTTCCTTATTCTCTGATTGAGTGGGATGCTTATCCGGCGGTGGATGAATCGAATTTCATGTGTTCAGCATAGTGACAGTGACACAGATCCCTTTTTTCAAATAAAGGAAGTGACAACGTTAATGCCCGAGGAGGTTGAATCAGTAGTTATAAGATACCACCCAGGCACAGAATCCGAAATAACCATCAGGAGTAGGGGAAGGAGGTCTATCTGTAACAAGTGAGGCCTGAAGGCGGTACGACAAGCCTCACGATAAGGTCAAGCCGTAACAAGTGAGGCGGTCATTGATAGACCGTCCCTCGCTGTACCACAGCAACCGTCGATGAAAGTGGGCGGACAACAAGGGTCAGCATGGCGATATACTGTGATGGTTGCCGTAATACGGACCGGACAGGAAAGCGGGATTAGTTACTATATTATATTGTTGCACCTCTTTTCTTATTTTCTCTCAATTTACAGCTATATGAGAGAGAAAGTTGATCGATTTCTCTGTCCGGCTATGAGGTAAAATCTCAAGTAAGCGATTTTCCCGGGGCAACTTGATCCATTTTCGGATGGGACCGGAGAAGGGAAATGGACTTCACACCAAAAAGACGTGGGCTCTTCGAAAATGGACATGGCGCCATTAGGCAAAAAAGGTTGGTTGAATCTCTTCACTCACGGATAGGCTGCTTGACTTGTTGATTCTCGTCAGTAGGTAAACGAACGACAGGCTAGTTCGTCTCAAATCTCCGAGTTGGAAATGAAGCCAGGTTCGGTGAAAAGAAATGAATGAGTTCAATGTCGCATTCTTCCTATAGAAAAGTAGTGGAATTCTCGTACTCAATCTCTTGCCAATGTTCTTCCTTCTTTTGATGCTTCGTTCGGAACAAGATGAAAGAAATGCCACCTCGAATCAGAAATAGAAGCGAGGGTTGTTGGAAAGCATGAAGCATTGGCGCCATCAGTCCTTGATTCGGTTCGCTTTGCAAGACTTTCCTGCCAAGATTCGTTGTTGAATAGTCAAAAATCTCTCTTCTTGTCGGCTTTGACTTTACCTCGGAAGTAGGCAAGGCAAGCTCAGTGGCGGGAGAGCAAGCAAGCTCGGTTGTTGAATGGCATGTATAGTAGTTTTCACAGTGAACAGCAAGATGAGCATTCACAATCTTCAATCCAGCCTTTACCCTTCGTTCCCCAGGCTTAACGCTTGAGAACACAACCTTCGTTCGACTTTCTTCGGTTCAGAAAGCCTAGAGTTGTGGCGGCTCAGCTTGCTTGTTGGTAGCTGTCTTCTTCTATTACAAGAAGAAAGATCTTGGAAATACCAATTCTTCCTTTTTTTTGAAGTTCAAAGTGTTCTTTCGGAAAGAAGAAATCGATAGGCTTAGGCCGTGGAATTCTCGTACAAAAGTCAAGAGGCCGGAATGAAGCATTTCAGTGTCCACGCCAATAGTAAAGAAAGAGATTCTTGTAGTTATTCGTGTGAAAAGAAGAAAGATCTTGTCTTATTACCTTATTTCATTGATTTGAACTGAAGAACACTGCTGGTTGTTCTAATGCTATGCCCGGAAGGGAAGATCGGTTTGTTTGGCTAAAATCTCCTTCTTGCTAAACTCAACTCCTCTTTGCTTGACAACTCCGATACGCAAGCGTGTATAACCACAATCATGGAAATGCGTGGGAACTTCCATTCTCTCGGAGTACCATACTTATTGACAAAGCTCCGGCTTTTGACCCCGACTTTACTTAACAACATGGCGCCTCCCTCTATTAAGTCATTTGCGACCACGGAAAGCAACTATAACGAAGGAGTAAGGATCATTAACAAATTACTTTGCTCATCTCCTTCTGCTGCTTTCGATGCTTCTGCTGCCCTACTGACGAGGTCAACTCATTCAAAGGCTACCAAAAGCTCGACTCATGCAAATATATTGGAAAGCGCTCGTCTCATCTCCTTAGCCTTGAAAAAGCGATAGCATCTTGATTTGATTAACCGACCATGGAGCTCGCCTTCCGGGCTCGCATCTGCCTGAGGTGTCTTGGTATCATGGCTGGTGGCCGGGGGGAAAGCGGGTTCCGGGTAAACCACATGCACTCCATCTAGGGAGCTACATACCTATAGAACCATTGGCTAAGATTGACGTTGCCTTCGACTCCCTAAAGAATGGGAGCATCACTTCACACACCAAGGAGAACTAAACTCTTTCTTAAATGCTTGCTGCCAAGAACAAGAACTCAGAACTCCAACTCCGAAATAACCAAATCCGGGACCCCAATCGGCGGGTGGCTCGCTACACGGATTGATACTTTACGGAATGGAAACCTCAAACGAAGGGGGCTTTGCCCCAACAGGAGGCCCTACGGGATGCAAGGGACGCTCCTTAAAGTAAAGGCGACATAGACTCTGTGCTTCATTTACACTAGCAGAGCCCTTCGTGAGGTGATTTACTCCGTAATTACTTCAACGACTCCTTCAAAATGGAATGGATGAAACCGTAACTACTGATCCGATTCAGTTATGTACAAAGGATACAAATCACGTTCTAAAGCTCCTTGCTCGGCTTCACATTCTGCGGCAGATCTGCACAGCTCCTTCTCGGCAACAAAGAGATTTGATACTACCCCCGGCATGCTTGCTTTCTTATCGAAGCTCAGAAGTCAGATTAGCGAACAAGGAGACGAAAACACATAGACTTGACTCGATAGGGCAAGGCTTGAGCTTATAGAGTAGAGTACGCGGGGAAGCTCGGCATACGGACCTCTTCCGCTAAAAAGAGTAGGGGAGCCATCATCGAACCATAAGCGCCCCATCATCCCACCAGAGAGGCTCCTCAGACGACGGGAGGCTACAAACCATAGGCGGTAGGTAGGGAATTTAGCACCCACTTCACTCCTGCCTTCCAAGAAATCGATTCGGTAAAGGCATTGAAGGGTAACTGTCGATCTTCACTTTCCGAACGAACGTATCTATGGTCTTTCACCTGTGTCATGCTCTCCTTCTGGTTAAGAGAACAAGATCAAGCTAGTCCCAGCCCCACCTGCACTTGGGCCAATAATGCTCCCATCTGAAGGAACTCACCCAAGGTAAAGGCCTTCAAATAAAGAAAAGGAAGAAAACTGAGGCCCTAGGGATGAGCAACTCATTCTTTTCACCTAACCCGGACTTCACATTTCTTCTTTGCGGCACAATCGGGAAACTTAACAAGGGATATTGTCTTTCCAGACTTTGGTGCAGCAACCAATGCTTCATTTATTGCCGATAGAAGAGATGAAACAAGTTCATTGCCCACATCTTATCTTTCTTACTAAACAGGATTAGTGCTTTCCCGTTGATCCTGCTAACTCTGCTGCTGATGCTAATGCGAATGCTGATGCGGATGATTCTGCTGATCCTTCCCCAGCCAAGGGAACAAGCCCAAGGTAAACAGCCTTCCCCTAAAGAGGAGGCATAAAACGAAGAAAGTAATCTCCTTCTTGAACAGTATACCAGGGACGGGCCCTAAATCCGTTCAATCGTCGTGTCAACAAATAAAGCACTACTTTCATATTTTTGATAATAGGATTCTCTCGCGTATCAGGTGCGAGACTGAATGAATTTCGTTACTTGCATTTTCGACAAACCAATAGTCCCGGGAGACGAAGGAATCAGTGTTCAGCAACTAAGGCAAACCACACGTCCAAGGAGATAGTCTTTACTTGCCCAGGCATTGGGGAATCAAGCAACGGAGGGATCGAAACCATACCCGTTCCCCGCCCACTCGTACTAGATTCTTGGCGCACAATCCGGGGTTATGCGGGAAGGTAGCAAGTATGGCAGGTGGCGCGGGGGATAGAAAGCCTATCCGTTACGTTCGTTCGGAAAGCATTCATTGAGCAAAGACTCCTATTGAAGCAACTCTTTCTTAGCCGAGTGGTGCTCGCCTGCTGGCTCGCATCTGCCTTCGGGGGAGGATTAACATGTCCGGTAGCAGGGGGAGGCAACCAGCTGCCGGGTAAACTCCATGGCCTCCATCGCCGGGGGCTCGCACCACTAATCTATTTTGTCTAGGTAAGTCTTAGAAATAGGGAAGAGATCGTTCCGTTCGTTACGGGATTAACCCTTCACTCACTCCACGGATCCTACTCCTCTGCAATTTCTTGCCCCCGATTCATTGAGCAAACTTATACTTAAAATACTCTTAAACTTTGACGTAAAAGACTATATCAAATAAAATCCAGCAAGCATGAGTGAACAGAGACTGCTATTACAATGTCCCTAGCCTGGTTCCTTCTTTGTTGTCTGCCTCTCCGCTTCTGTCAGCATAGAGGAAGGTTTTCACTCCTGTTGAGAAAGAATAAATGCCCTAGCTCAGCTTCCTAGCATGACACATCAGCTACGCCATCAGAGACTGGATTAGAGCCTGGAATGATCCCCCACTTGCTAGTCAGGAAATATCACCTTATCTTCTTTCGCTGCTCTCTTAAGCTATCGCTCGCTTTACGAGTGCAACCAAGTTCAAGAAACTGTTAATTAAGATACTATGCTGGTATCTATCTAAGAGTCAATATCTGTGAGAAGCTTCCTTCTCATACACATCCGAAGCAACGTTTGATCATCAGCATTAGAGAGTTTTGCCGGTCCTTGAAAAAGCGTCATCAGTCTAGCTCGTCATGACTCGATCATGGCCTTAGGCGGAATTGGTCCTGGCCGGAAGAACGAAAGATACCGGCAAGCAAAGAGCAGTCGTCCAAAGGGGTTTCGTAGAGTGGTCTAACCCCGGGTCAATCCTTGGCCATGCCCGACAGAGAAAACTTGGTGCGAATCGGGGAAATCCTTTCCTCTCATCTGATCCTACCCGCCTCTTAGTTTTTTCTAGAGCTCTTGGATACCTCTTCGATCTAGCGAAAATGAGTTCTCTTGAAAGGGAGGAGTAGTGAATATTTACTCAAGTCAAGGCTAGAAGTGCTAATGTCGTCAGCTATATGAGAAACATCTTATCTCATATAGCTGGCATTTCTCATTTTCTCAATTTCCCTTGGCGCTACATGTCGATTTGCGGTTCCATCTTATCTCATATAGCTGGCATTTCTCATTTTCTCAATTTCCCTAGGTTAAGGAATGAGATTTTCAAGAAAGTGCATTCTCATATAGCTGGCATTTCTCATTTTCTCAATTGACTGTCTTATAAAAGAGATTGGAACTCCCAAAATCAAAAGAAACCAATAGGGCTGACAAAAGGCCTTACCTTAGACTGGCTTACAAAGGGGAAGACAGAAGGACTACCACTAGTAAAGACTCTTACACTTACACTGGGAATAAAGAAAGAAGAGCTACTATTGATA